>JADLIF010001917.1:0-27321 GCA_016648015.1 Steinernema khuongi | reverse complement strand
AAAAAAGATGAAAAGTTGCCTAGTCGTGCTGCTGGCGAAGTCAAAAAATGCGATTGAGTCCATTAGCGCGCGAATAAATCAAACGTAACAACAAGCGCTGCTCGCTTGAATTAAGTCGAGTTCAATGTTTCACTTCGAAAAGAGCACCAAAATTGTGTAGAGCACTATTTAAATCAAAGCCTTACCATTTAAGCTGATTCATAAACGCTACAACTCATGGTTCACGGTTTTCAGTGTGACGCATCGGCCAAGAAGAAGAACATCTAAAAACAGATCTCAAAAAAAGATTTTTTAGATGTTTACAACCTTCGAATTTTCAAAGCTTTCATCGAAACCTTTCACGATGCAAACGATGGAGTCAGAGATGAAGTCAGAATCAGCAGATGGTAATTTTAAGCTTGTGTATATCAAAGATCGAAGAAAAACAAATCTAAAGTGACCCCTTATCATTAGTACCAAGGTGCATCATATAAGGAGCTTCCACATTGTTGATTGATTGACAAATTAGGTCTTGGCTTTTTGCCCTCAATATTACGGTAGCCCAAGGGAACACCTGGAGGAATTCAATCTCTTTCATGGGAACTCGCCTGTCCGTAGTTCTGCTTCTGGACCTTGACAGGGCGCAAGAACGTTTGCGTTCGAGTTTTGCCCACCTGCTTGTGACTTCCTGTGACTATTACTTCAGGCAACCCTACATAGTGATGATTTCCGCTACGACCGCCCAACAATATCTTTTGCTGCACTAGTTTACCTCTCCGATTTTTTGGCCCTCTTTCTTGATCCCTCAATGAAAGGAGTCTCTGTAAGATGCGAATATCTTGAAATTTCTTGAGCCCTTGTGGTGCACTTTACCTCTCAAAGATCTACCTAATTTGGAATGATGTCCTCCAACCCCCAAAGACTTCAGGGCGCACTATCTTCCTATGATTTCATCTAAACCACATTTTAATCTCCCACTAGTGCTCTTCCACTTCGTAGAAAAGGAGTAGGGCTTACTCCCCTGCCCACATCTCTCCACATCATGCAGTATCTCTACATGGCCTTCAAAAACAAGAAAATTAAAATTTGAAAACATTAATACTAATCCGCACTCTGAGGGTTTCGTCTCCCGCAGGGTTTCCCTCGAAATTCGACGCTCTTCGCCTAATCCGGAGTCGTTCGTTAGCCATGGCCTCCGTCAGGTTGTGTCTCTTCTCAATATCCATCTTTTACTCATTGTACATATGCCAAGTAAGATTCAAGCCAGGTTTCCATAGCCTCATCCTCTTCTAGAGCCAATTCACGCTGGCGCCGCCTCCCACCACGCCAGTACCAGTAACTGTCCTAAAAGTCGGACTTCTGTTCTGCAATTCTACTCAGAGGCTGAGGGACCTCATGGGATACGCACAGTCCGCCTCTGCGGTCACCATTGCTCTGCAGAGGGTCACCAGCGAGAAACTGCTCAAGAACATCAACTTCTCGTAAGTCCCCCTGACCGTAGCTGAAGTACTGGGCCAAACCATTGCATTAGAGACCCGAGTAACTGGGCCATAATTCTACAAGTATGTAGTGAATCTGTAGCCATACTATGCAACAGAAACCAGAACGAAAGTTGGAAACGTCCACAAAGAGTAGATGAAGTAGATCCGTTAAAGTTAATCTGTTGAAGTCCCCAGGAGTTCGTTCTTCCTAGTAATAGCGTTCCACAAAATGTCACATCTTTTCAAGCTTACGTGCCGTTTTGGGGGTTCCCTCCTTGCCGAGATTATTCTGCAAAAAAGGGTCTTCTTCTTTGGATTACGTGAGACTAGGGTTGGCCCGAACCCGAACCGAACCGACCGTCGGTCGACTTTTTGGGTTCGGTTCGGGTTCGGTTCGGTTCGGGTTCGAAAAAAATGGGTTCGACCCAACCTTGCCAACATTGATATCCTAGTGCGACGGTCGTGATTTTGGACGCAGTGCTGTGGGGTCTGTGGTCTCTCGATGTTTAAAGGCGAGAGAAACATCCAGAGACCCCCAAATGGAAGCAAAAGCAGAACAAAAGAAAATAAACATGGATTTTGTTTTCGGGTTCGAGTTCGGTTCGGTTCGGTTCGACAATTTTTTTGGGTTCGGGCCAACCCTACTTTGAAACTTTAAAGTCGAGGAATTGCGGAGTTCAATAAAGTCACACCCTGAGGGACTTCCCTGTTTACTTCTCCTAATGGAATTAAAAACTGGAATTTGATCGTGAATTTGTGGAAGCGGTCACGTTAAGAGCCTCCGGACCTGGAACGTCGCAGTGATATTCGAGGATCTTTTTAAGTCTAGTGGACTATCCAAGAAGACACGAGCCACTCTACTGACGCTTTGAGTCAGTGTGTTTGGAAAAGAATCGTCTCTGTTTGAAGATGCTCAGTTGGGATGTAGTCCCTTTAGCGTAGTCTATCATCAAAAGAAGGTCATACCAGTACTGTTTCCAAGCCGATCATTTCCAGTTTCGTGTGGTACATGGACAACTGCGATGAGTCGCGCGCAGCCGGCTTCACCACGCAACTCATCCAGCAGGACCACGTCAACGTCATCATCGGGCCCTCCTGCTCCACCTGTAAGTTCACGCCATCCCTCCTCCTGAACTTTGTTTCTTCAGCGGCGATCATCTCCGGCATCCTCGGCGCCTTCTACAACGTCGCTATCTTCTCATGGGGCGCTGCCAGCTCCTCCGAACTCACCGACTCCGTACGCTTTCCCACCCTCGCCTCCATCAACGCCAACACATACACGTGCGTAGGTTTCTCCTCCAAAACAAGCTGCATTTCAATTGAAAGGGTCTCGGGAACAGATACGATATGATGTCCCTGACTACCGTACCCTCCTTTACAGACTGGGACTCGCGATCCGAGAAGTAATGTTGGAGTACGAGTGGACCGAGTTCGCCCTCGTTTACACGATGGACAAAGTGCAAAGAAAGTGCGACTTCCTGCAGCAGGACCTCGAGGTGAGCGCCGTCATTGACCTACCGTAACCCGCTTGTTTAGAAAGCGATTTCGTCCGACGACTCCACCGACATCTCCATTTCTTACAAGCGGCAGCTGAATCCAACCCCGGACGGAATCAAGCAGATGCTGACAAACCTCATAACGCGAGCTCGAAGTAGGTTTCCCTATCCGTTTCCTTTCACCTTATCCCTAACGTATCCTTTCAGTCATCGTGAGCTGCTTTGATAGCGACACGGACAAGCGCCTGTTCCTCATCGAGGCGACGCGCCAGGGTATGAACACGGACGAGTACGTCTACATCTTCCCCGACCTCCGGAGCCAAGGTGAGTTCTCCGACCATAGATGGCCTAAGGCGTCTCCTTCCTAGGAATATACAAGGTCAACCTGCAAGTCTCGGGTGCGTGTGCATGTTTCCAAGGGGCAGAGCGCTTCCGCAAAGCGCTCCTTCGTCGCATTTGCCATCACAGAGAGTAGTGATAACCCAGGCTTTGCAGGAGCGATGGGCAACGCCCAGGCGATCCCCTTCTGGCAGGACACGAACGTGCCTCCGGACGGCTTCGACGACCTCGCCAAGTCTAGCGCCCGCCGCGTGCTTCTGGTAGGTGAGGCGAAGGTTGATCCAATGTGACGGCGGACTTTCAGGTGGATCTGGAGAATCAGTCGGCCGACACGATCGCCGAGTTCAACAAGGACCTTATCGATGGCATGAGCAAGTGGCCCTTCCTCTGCAACTTGACCTGCGTTGGCGGGAAGCAGAACGCCTATGTAAGGGACCATGAAGACACCTGAAATAACACGAGATGATCTTCAGGCTTCGGTATACGCGAGGTACCTCCACGACGCCTTCTACATGTACGCGCGCGCCCTCAACAAGACCATCGACCAGGGCACCTCCGACATCCGGAACGGCTCGATCATCAACACGAACAGCCGGGGCGAATTCGACGGTACTTCCCCGTGGAGCCCGAGATTCTACGGGCCTTCTTAGGGATGACTGGCCACGTGCGCATCAACGAGAACGGCACTCGGGAGCCGACGTTCTTCTTGACGGCTCTGGACGCTACGGACAAGCCGATCGTCTTCGCGCAGATCGCGCTCCAGGGGAACAGCGTCACCTTCGATGCCAAGTACCAGGACGAGCGTTCGTCCATATGGGCGACGCGCCACAACAAGCGGCCCCTCACGCAGCCCATCTGTGGATTCGACGGGAAGACCTGTCCTGTAAACATCACCGTCTACATCGTGGTCGGAGCTATCTTGATCGCCCTGTTGCTGGTGGCCACAGCCCTCGGAATTGGATACGCTATCAGGTACGGATTCTTAACCCTTCAGGACTCTGGTAGAACAGAATAATCGGTTCCCTTGCAGACAGAAGGTCCTAGAAGAGGAGCGCCTCAACGCAGAGTGGCAGATCCCGTTCGTCGAGCTCGAGAAGGTTTCTTCTCAGGGTAGCGAAGGTTACAAGAGTGTACGAAGCATAAACTCGAGCGGCGCCTTCTCAAACTCCACCAAAATGACGTTGGAAAGCCACACGGAGACGGAAACCCACGCCTACTTCTACTACCAGCGTGAGATGGTGTTCGCAGCGAAGCACACCCTCCGACCCCGCTTCACGAAGAAGGACTTCGCCGAGATACGGAAACTGCGCCAGTTCGACCACGACAACATCAACCGCTTCTTGGGAATGTGCCTCGACGGCCCGCAGCTCCTTAGCATCTGGAGGCACTGCAGCCGAGGAAGTCTTCTGGTGGGTAGATCCTCCTGATTCGCCGCTATAGATCTGTTTAGGACGTTCTGGCGAAGGATAACTTCATGACCGACAGCTTCTTCTCGTTCGCCCTCATGAGGGACATAGCTTCGGTACGTTCACGGAGTTCTCAGCATTGATCGAGCACTGAGTGTTTCAGGGTCTCTGCGCCATTCATCAGTCCTTCCTCGGTTGGCACGGACACCTCACCTCGGACTGCTGCCTCATCAACGACCGTTGGCAGGTGAAGATCAGCGATTACGGTATCAACTCCGTCCGAGGCGGTCGCATTCCACTCAAAAGTGAGACTCCTTCCGTTGATCCTACAGTAACCGTCCTTCTTAGACTATCTGTGGATGGCGCCGGAACACATCCGTCGGGACGACGCGATAGGCTCAAAGGCGGGTGACGTGTACAGCTTCGCCATCATCTGCTCGGAGATCATTAACCGGAAGCCACCTTTCGACTACACGCAGCGCATGGAGCCCCTCGACGAGCTTATCTACCAGCTGAGGAGGGGAGGGAAGCAGACGATCCGTCCGGAAATCAGCCCGGCTGATGGACAGGAGATCAATATCAATCTGGTAGGTTTTATTGGTCGGATTTTGAGCTGTCATTGTGGGACGATTAACTAGTATTGGGATCAAGCATAGACCTAACTGCTACTTTTCAGCTCCACCTTATACGGGACTGCTGGTCAGAGGATTCCTCAGAGCGCCCAAAGATGGAGACAGTGCGCTCTCTAATGAAGCAGATGATGAAAGGCGGGTAAGTGGCGACCCTTCATTCATCTTGTAATCGTGGGTTACCGTAGCAACCAGAATCTGATGGACCACGTGTTCAATATGCTGGAGCAGTACGCGGGCTCCTTAGAACAAGAGGTAGACGAGAGGATGAAGGAGCTCGTGGAAGAGAAGAAGAAAAGCGACATCCTGCTGTACCGCATGCTGCCCCGTCAAGTAGCTGAGAAGCTGAAGGTCGGACAGCCGGTGGAGCCCGAGGCGTTCGACTCGGTGACCATCTTCTTCAGCGACGTCGTCTCGTTCACCACTCTGGCCAGCCGGTGCACCCCTCTACAGGTGGTGAATCTGCTCAACGACCTGTACACGACGTTTGACGGCATCATCGACAGCCACGACGCCTACAAGGTGGAGACGATAGGGGACGGCTACTTGTGCGCCTCGGGGCTCCCTCACCGCAATGGAAACAACCACGCCAAGGAGATTGCGGACATGTCGTTGGCCTTCCTCCGCAGCCTCACCCACTTCCGCATCCCGCACCTCCCCTCCGAGAGGATCAACCTTCGCATCGGATGCCACTCGGGCTCCTGTGTAGCTGGCGTCGTAGGCCTCACCATGCCCCGCTACTGTCTCTTCGGAGATACAGTAAACACGGCCTCTCGTATGGAGAGCAACGGAAAACGTAGGCGAGGGAGGAGCTCTCAGCGCTAATGAAGCCTTTTCCAGCGGGACGGATCCACATCTCCGCGGAGACGAATCGCTTCTTGACGCAGGTCATAGGAGGCTACGTCACGGAGCATCGTGGGGAGGTGATCATCAAGGGCAAAGGTGTCATGGACACCTACTGGCTGATCGGACACGCCAGCGATACCAGCCCACCGGCCTTCAGGGAGAGGGTCACTACACCGGAGACGTTCAAGATAAGCGACGAAGACCATCCGACGATGTGGACGGAGTTCCAGTCCAGCGCGCAGTACAATGTCTTATAATAAATTCAATGTTTCCTTCCCTGTGCCAGGTCCGAGAAGCTACCATAACCAGCGTTTCCCGCAATTCCTAGAAGCGAGTCCTGAATCCTCTCCCCAGCATCGGAAGGATTCCATCCCAAATTAACTCCATCTCTTCTGACTTCTTTCTCGGGCCATCTCCACAGTCCTCGTTGAAATCTATAGTGAAGCCCTGAAGAAGAAACACTTTGGGGAGAAATCTATTTCAGCAACAGACAACAATCGGATAACAACGTACAACAATAACAACAGAATCCAAGAAGCTCACGCTTCTACTCCAACAGGTCGCTTCCTTTTCTGAAGCACCTTCTTCTTCTTCGGTTTCGGTTCTTCAACAACCTCTTCTTCTTCCGCGTCCTTCTCCTCCTCCTCAACGACGACTTCAGGCTTGGTCTTGTCGCCGACCAGTTTCATGTTCTCCCATATAGCCTCGTCTTCGCTCTCCGGCTCTTCCTTAATTTCTGGGAATCCATCCGAATCCACTGTGGACTTCGCTCCGGCTTGTCCTTTGCTGGCACCAGCTCCGTCAAGAAGTGATAAGGCCTTCTTCATAACAATCTGGTTGAGGCGAGCCTTGCAATACACCTTCTTCACGATTTTTCGCGTTTCGATATCGTGGAGGATGACGAAACGGTCGATTCCACAGGAGACGGCGTACGGCGCTGTAGGATGCGCATCGATGCAACGGATAGAGCCGGCGAAGCCGCGATATTTTCCCAAGAGGGTAACTAAAAAGGGCCACAGTACTTGATCGCATAGCTTTGTCTTACCATTAGATCTCAAATCGAACTGTCCGAGTTCTCCTTTGGTGTTTCCAGCGAGAATATGCATAGGTTTGTTGGTGAGGGACAGCGCGTGGATGGGCATCTCCTCCCACTCGAGCTCCTTCACCGGACGTCTCTGTGCCCTTGGGTCGTAGACATGAATCTGGTAGCGTCCGGTCGTAGTCACAATAAGGTTCTCATCCAAGTAGCGAGCATTGGACACCCAAATAGGAATGGGGATTTGTAGCCAATCGGGCTTTACCTAAAACACTTGTATAAGAACCGGGCCGAAATGGGAGTAACTCACGTTTTTCGCTATCCACGTTTGCTTTTGAGTCTCTAGATCCCATATTCTCAACATTTCGTTCTTTCCGCCGGTCGCGATATGATCAGCCACGGGAGACCTGATGACAGTGCGCAGGTCGTCGCCAGCTTTGATATCTGACGACAGAAGTTTTCCTGTGGGTTCGAAGACGCTGACTTCGCCGGATTGCACACCAGCAACGATGTTTCCACTAAACTTCACTCTTTGGTAAAATTTGTTTGTTTTCCTGGCTCACCTGGAGGTCATCTGCAGGCCACTGATGGGGCCGGTGCCCCCTTCCACTTCAAACAGCCCACTGTAAGTCCCGACAAGAGTGTCGTAGAGCTTCAGCTGGCGATTCGCTTGCGCCACGAGGATCTCCACCTGCTCGTTGTCGGTGAAGCACATGAGGGTGATTTCGTCCTCCTTCGGCTTCAGATCCGGGATAGAGTTGAGATTGAGGAAGCTTCCATCGCGAAGGGTCAGGCCTGTAGGGAGAGGAGATAATAGAAGTAGCTCGTAGACCCTAGTTCTCGTTTATAATTCAAAGCAAGATCGGTCAAAGATAGTGTTTCACCGAAAATTCGAATCCTTAGATCCCAAGAAGTCCAGTCTACTTTCCCCATAGCATGACTAACAGAGCTCTAATTACTGGAGAGAACCCGAATACTTACCTTTTAAAGCGCCTGTTGCAGCTCCTACGAAGCAATCCATCGCGTCCACAGGAAACTAACTACCTGGAAGAGGCAGTTTACATAGAAACGGGTAAGCGATGCGCGCAAGTCTTCTCGCACTACGCGCAGCGGCCGTCACCGCACCATCTGATCAAGAAGGCGAGGTGGACTCACGCCGGGGGAGGTGACACGAATAAGGCCAGCCAAGGTACTGTTTGAAAAGAAGAAGAGATACTACTTCTAGAGTCTCTCTCCTCTGCTTTGTAGAAGCTGCTCGTCGCCAGGATGAAGAGATCAGTCGAGACTGGAGACTGTCTGTCTTCGAGACTGTCTGTCTCGGAGTCTTCCCAGGCGTTTACAATAAAAACAACTGGAACAACTCCAGCAAACAAGAAAACGAACAAAAGAGAGACCTTCGCACCTTCACCATGCTTTTGATCCAATCTCGTAGGGTCGTGTCAGGACCACCGGTATGTCCCGTCTCGCTCGCGTTTCTTATCCACCGCCGTTGGAATTTCGTACACCTCGCCTGTCCATTCCTTTGCCTCCTATCGCCGCGATGGTCGCCGAATCGCCGAAGTCCCCTCCGGAGCCGTCGAGCGCGGCCAACGAGAATTTGTACGGGTGTATTATCGCTTCCGAAGACGCGTACTTCTGTTCGCAACAGAGAGATTCCGAAGAACTCACTGAAGCGGCGAAGTTGAAAATCCTCGACGATCTCTTCAATTCCAAGCCGTCAATATTTTTGCAGCGGTACTATCGATTTCTCCAGCCCGAACACAAGAAGTACTTTCTGGGTCCTGTTGACCGCTATGACGTCGACTTCTACTTCAATGAGCTGACCAGGCAGTATCGACCTGGGCGTCCCAACTCCAACGTCCGGAATGCACGCTTCTTAGCCCTCACCAAGCTGAAGAGCGATGGTAGCTACTTTTCAAATGCGAAAATGCGCGAGCGAGAACCTCTGCTATTCGATAAAATGATTGGAAGGTTCTTAACCGACGAAGGTAAAGGAGTCCCGTGTGCAGGTCCAATATTTGTACTTTGTAGAAAAAGTGTTCCTGAGGCCAACCGTAGAAAATGCGGGTACGCTCTCCGGACTGCTTGACGAGTTCGATCAGGCACAGCGAGTGTCCGATCGCCGTCAAGATCAACTCTCCGATTGGAGTCGTGACGAGGTTTGTTGCCGCCGAGTTTTTGCTTGACTGTTATCGATTTTTTGCAGCCCCAGCCTAGCTCCTCGAGTTCGAGGGTTGCCTACGACGCCGTTATGCGCCATGCAGATCGGCGTCTTGCAGAAGAAGACGAGTTTGAACCGGAGTATGACAGTGATGACGAATCCGAAGAGGCTCTCCAAGCGGTCGCACGACGCATGCAGAAGGTTACGGTAGAACAGGAAGACGGCAAAGCCTCTCCTATGGAAGAAGCCTCGAGCTCCTGCGAAGACGATGACATGGTGGATCAGGAGACGCTCCGAGAAGAATTCGTGTCACACATGGAACAACGGTTCTTGAATGGCGAGGACTCCGAATTTTTTGACTATTGTGATATTGACAGGACGTACGCCAAAGAGTGTGACAAGATCCGCGAGCAAGACCTGGAGGACAAGTATTTTGATGACGATGACGACTAGTATTAGCACTGTATAAATTCGCTCGTTTATCCATGTCCTTGTTCTGCCTTTGACTGATTTTTTATCGTCAGCGTGGAAACGTTTACCGTGCTTGCTCCTTGGACATATCTTAATTGAGTGTATTTCAGCGTGCTTTTCGAACTATGACTGTCAATGGAGCTGACCATGACAATGGAGTTCAGTGGTTTTATCAAACAAACGCCGGTGATGAACATGGTTTGTTCCCCGGTTCTAAGTGCGATTGAAGCAAAGTATGTTGCAGGTCCGTTCCATGCGCACGATATGAAAAACTGGGTGGACAACGGGTACTTCAGGGAAGACTTGTTGGTGAAAACCCAAAATGACGACCAATATCACTTGCTCGGAGAGTACACGCGAGTCGTTGGAAAAGTAAATTCGCCTCCTCAAGGCCTCTGCTCATGTGCCAAGAATATTTAGTGCCCATTCGTTACGGACGTCGCCTCCTTCTCCGACGCCAGCAGCAAGCCGAGCGTGGAAAATGGAGTCTCTCCCGACGTGTACAGTACTCCGAAGCCTGAAATCATGCAGATGGGTGGGCAGCGCTGGATGAACGTGACTGCCCCCATGCATCTACCCAACAACCACCCATCGCAGAGCATGATGGCTCCCCCTCCTCCGGGACCCATGATGTATCCCGCCAACTACGTGTACGCTCCTCCGATGATGTCCCCCTATCAGCATCACGCCGCCCCGTACACCATGCCCATGATGCCGTCTTATCAGGGCCCCGAAACCAGGGAGGCGGCTACCGAAACCATCTCGGACAGAGGCCGGGACGCCGAGTGTCAGACAGATCCTATTGTGGTTAGTGCCATTATCGAGTGCTATCACTGGTTCCTCGTTTCAGCTGACAACTTCTGAAGCGGCGAGAATCCTCTCACGTCTGATTGGCCAGGAAGTCCGCGTGTCAACAGAAGTAAATGGCGCTAAAGACCATCCTCCTGGACGCCATTGACTATATCATGAGATCTCTCTAATTATGAATGCCCATTGCTTCGGAGTTTGAATTTGTATTATGTGTGTGCACTTTGTTGAAATCCGTAATACACTGCCTCACGGCATTAGGCAACCAGGCCGGTAATACATACAGCTTTTTTTTGTTTGACGGATCATTTGGGTTGATAGCAGTGCAGGTCAGAGCCGAGATATTTATAGGAGACAGGTGTGACGCGTTTTGGGTCCTTTTAGATATTTTGGCGTGGATGGCCTCGCCGGAGGCCTGCTTCTTCTAATGCAAGAAGTAGATGAAAAACGCTCAAAGGGACTAATGTTTCCCTTTTGTCTTATTTCATAACAAGACAGATCAGCCTCAGGCGAGACTATTAAATTTAAAATGGCGGAAAAAAGTCGAAAAGGGGCTGTCTCCTTGCAAGTATTGGGCCGTGAACTGCTCATCCCTGCTTGTGCTGCGCCTTACTGTGTACTTGGTGTGGTTGGGGGCGGACTCATGAAGTCGCCGCGCTTAGTTATCTGCCAAATCAGCCTAATTAATCTCAATGCGCATAATCTCGTGGGAACGGGTGCGTGGATCGCGGTCGTCGAGGTGTGTGGACAGGGAAGGTGGCGCCTGGCGGCGATCGGTGATCAGTCGCACAAACTGTATCGGCTTCGAGAAGGGCCATGCGGCAGGCAAAGAAAACGCGAGCGGCGAGCGCGACCGAATTATCGACCGCGGCCGCGGCGAGGCCGAGAAGAGCAAGAGGCCTCCTCCTCGAGCTGCTTCCCGTCCGTCCCCCCGCAGCCGTTTGACTGCCGCGCGTCCGCACACAGCGCGCACGTTCCTTCTGGATCGCGCCGAATCGCCGCTGTTTGTGATTCTGCATCGCGGAGACCGCGCCCCCTTTTGCATGTGATTCGCCTCTTCTTCGCCTTCCGTCGGCGGCGTCCATTGTTGTCGGCACGATTCACGCCTGCTCAGCCCTCCCCGTACTCAATCGATGTTTTTGTTTTCAGGTCGACCGATTTAACCTCACACGTTCAAGCGAGCGGAACGGCCAACCTTCGAATGGGCGAATCTGGTGCCGTAGCCGTCGAAGAAGAAGGCATGAATTCCGTTGGAGTGCTAGAAGACGAGCGCAGAGGCGCGCAGCCCCCGCAGAAGCCCGCGGATCTCCTTGACGCCGAGCTGGACATCGACGTCAACGCGGGCAATGAGTTCTTCCTGGAATCGGGCTCCGAACGCTCGCTCTCCAACTGCAGTCCCCTCCAGAAGGAAGCCGTCCACAGCGCCACACCGACGCCACCGATGATGCAATGCACGGACTTCTGTCCCTACTGCAACCGCGGTTTCCGAAAGGTTGGTTTTCGACTCCGCGGCGGACGATTTTTTTTGTGTGGACTGGTTTTCGGGATAATTGGGCCTCGCGAACGTTTCAACACTATCTGAACTCGTGCTTAGCACTTGTATACAACGGAACGACACATGAGTAGCAAAGGGGGCAGTCTTGTACACGAAGAAATCTCCCCTATTTGGCCAAAGACTCCAAAAAACCCAATCGAGCTCAAGTTCGAATTCGGCGATTTTCTGATTCCCAGCTCAGGCTCTTGCCCATATCTGTTGCTAACTCGATCGATTTCAGCCGCGAGTCCTCGACTGTCTTCACTCAATGTGCGAAGACTGCATTATAGCGCAGCTTGACGGAAGAAACGAAATGAAACGAAGGTCATCGGACGAGCACCCGACTCCCCCAGGAGTCATCAAATGTCCCGTCTGCAGCCAGGTATACAATAGTGCTTTGAAGATCTCCTAAACGGACCCTTCAGGACAGCCATGTAGGAAACGACGTCCGCTTCGTAAACGACATGCTTCTGGACTACATCCGCCTGAAAAGCATGCCGAACGGATCAGCGAACATTATAGCCAAGTGCCAGAGCTGCAAAAACGGTCAGCCCGCGATCTCCTTCTGTCAGGATTGCCGCAGCTACCTATGCGCGCTCTGTTTCAACGCACACCACGACATGCTCGCCTTCCATACACACAGCGTAAGTACTAGGGTTAGTTCCGCCCCTACAGCCTTCTTCTTAAGGTCGTCGATCTACAGGACGTCGGAAGACTCGGACTCCCAGGATTCGGATTCAGCTACAACATGACGACCTGCACGATACATCGTCAGAGCCTTGAGAAGTACTGTGAGCAGTGCAAGCTGGCTCTGTGCTCCTCTTGCCTTATCGACGACGTCCACAAGTCCCACGAAGTGTATGTAATGGACGAAAATGCGCGCATCGTACTTTGCAAAGAGATCGCCGACTACATACAGAACATGAAAAATAAAGTAAGTAGCCAAGAGAAAGGTGGAGGTGCAAATAACAAATTCTAGGCCAGCCTCACAGCCCAGGCGAGATCACAGATCCCCGACCGGATCACAGCGGTGAACGCACAGTACGAGCAGTGCTGCAAGAAGATCGCGGACCAGTTCAACTTCTACGCAAAAGTGCTCGAGGAGACGAAGATAAAGTGCATGGAAGGGCTGGAGCAGAAACGCGCGGAGTACGCCAACAACTACAATCGTCTTTACGAGAAGATCGACCTGAAGTCGGCGAGAATCCACGATGCTGTGAGGTACGGTAGGGAGACTCGAAGAAGCCAGAACTCTTGGGCTTCTTCTTTTAATGATGAGCCTTAACCTACTTATCTTTAGCTTCGCACAACGCCTCGTCGACAAAGGATCAGCTGTGGAGATCATGGCCAGCCGCAAGAAGGTCCTCACACAGCTCGACCAACTCGTCCACGGGATCCCCGACGCCAACACTACCGTAGAAATCGACTTTGACGTGCACAGTCCCGATGCCTTCCGGAAGCAGTTCGAGGCCATCGCTGGAAGCGTGAAGTGCATGGCTGGCAGCATCGCGCCCCCAAGACCTTCAGAGGACATCTCCGTTCGAGCTAGCGCCCCCAACCTTCTCGTTCACGAAACTCTGGACATGAACGCTTGGCCGCCACTCCACCCCATGGCTGCGGTGCCGCAACAGCCCCCTCAGCAGCCTCGTCCCGGCGGGCCGGGAACCATCGGGATGGAGCGCAAGAACCGTCAGCTGAACGGTGCAGTGGCTATCCCAAGGAACGACTTCCACGGTGACTGGCCTCCTTCTTCTGTACCACCCGACGTCCTCCCTCCCTCGCCCCGCAACGAGATGATCGGAGCTCTGCCCTCGCTCGGTTTTGGCTCCCGATCCATGTCCGTGGGAGCATCGATGCGTCCGTCCAACGTTTACGGCGGCAGCTGGGGCAATCAATCCGTGACCCCCGTGCCTACGCCCCTCAACAGCCTTCCCGGCTTCTACCCCAACGTTTCACCCAACTACCCTCCCGCGCGTCCGGCCTACAACCAAGTCGGCGTGGTTCGCCAACCGCGAGGCGCCGTCGACAACCTGACAATGCAGGCGGCGGGCCTCTCCCTCAACGGCTTCGACCCCATGCCGACGAGCGGCTCCGTGGGCGTTATCGGCGATCGCATGGGTGCGCGGAAGCCTTCCACCCCCGAGCTCCGCCTGAAGTTCGTGCGCGGAACCTCCTTGGGCTGCTCCGATTCGCAGTTCAACGCGCCACAAGGATTCACCATCGGTCCCGACGACGATATCGTTATCGCCGACACCAACAACCACAGAATCGTGGTCATCAGCAGCGAGAACGAGTTCAAGGGATTCTTCGGAAACGCCGGTGCCGACGACGGCTACCTCTACTATCCCCGCAAGGTAAAGGACGTCAGTGGAGGACGGCTGTGCTATCTTTATCGTTCAGGTCATAGCCGTAGCCCAGGGTATGCAGTGCCGCTACTTGATCATCGACCGCGGCGGCAACGACAAGACGGGCACGCGGTTCCAGCTGTTCACCGACAAGGGCCAGTACGTCTCCCGATTCGAGCACCAGACGACGACACCCATGGAGCAAGTGGACCTCGCCTGCCTCAACAAGGACTCCGGGCAGTTGGTGCTCATGGACAAGACGTCCACCGTCTTCGTCTGCCACTTCGACGGGCCGAAGATTGTGCCCGTGCGCCAGTTCCCGGTCACCGACTACTGCTCGGACCCCTCGGACATCGGCGTCAGCATGAATTACATCTACGTCTCCGACTACAAAGTGCACTGTGTCGTCATGTACTCCACCGAAGGTAACTCTCCTTGTCCGCCCTGTTCCTTCTACCGTACTCTTAGGTTCATTTCTCCGAAAGTTCGGCTCCGCCTCGCTAACTCCGTACCCCGTTGGCCTCGACATTTCCAGCCACGGAGATGTCATTGTGGCCGACGCTCACGGAAACCACTTCCACGTTACTGTATTCTCCGGCGATGGACAGCTTCTTCAGGAGTGGGACTCCAATTATAAGGTAAAAGAATCTGGAAAATGGGCGAGTTCAAGTAGTGAGAACTAGCTACAAGAACTGGGCACTTTTCAGAAAACTTCTTAAGAAAAGAGGGATTTCGGCGAATACATAAAACTCCGACAAGTGGGCCATTAATTCCATAGGCAACGATCCGTTCCTAGGCTTTTGGAGTCCCTTTTTATCGATTCTTGAAACTTGAATCGAAGCGAAATAGTCTGCAGATTTGACTTATAACTCCTTCTTTTATTCCGGGGTTTGAGTCCTATGCTAAGGATTCCGGTGTCCGTAATTGGATAGATCCTTCAAAGTTCTATTGAAATCTTCACAACGCTTTTTTCAGGTCTCACGATGTGCCGGTATCCGCGTCTCGCCGAACTCGGGTAACCTCGTCACCCTCTCCCGCCATAACAATTGCGTGATGGTGTTCGACAGCAGTCCTCGCTAGTTCGTGCCTCCAGTGCAGGTTCTCTCTCTTTCATCACTTATCGCCCCGTTTGCTCAGCCGTTTCGACTCTCTTCTCTCCCTTCACCAAAAGCCCTCCTTGATCTCAGCAATACGGAATCGTTTACGGGTCGTTGTCGTTCGAGTCCCCAGCAGTTCGTATAGCTTTAAGTTCCCTCTCCAGATGGACTTGTTGTGTCCAGTTGCTCAATCCGATAATCCCTTCCTTGTCCCGCTAGTCCCTTCTCTCTTGTCACATGCTCAACTCCGTCTCTCTCTCGCTAGAGTAGCTCGTTTCCACGTTCACTTCGCGCATTTGTCGTCCTCTCTCCCTCGTCATCTCCATACCAGTGTTCCTACGGTTTATCCATCGTGATGCAATTGTCGTTTCCTCCTTGCGGGTACTTTTCGTCTCAAACGGTTTTGTGTCAAAATCGCTTCCCTTCATTGTCGCCCTGATTGTCACATTGTTCTCATCTGACGCCGCTGTTGCTGATTCCTTTTGGTGAGGTCCTGAGATTCCCCCCAATCGCTTCCCACTCCTTCGCTGTCACCATACTTTCTACGTCCATCCACTCAAGTTCCCAACCAATGCTAGTCACCATATAATAAGCACCCCGCCCCTAGTAATCTAAAAAACCTCTTCCATTTTTATAGCATGTACATATTTATTGAACATAGTAGTGTGAGTAAAATGGAAGAGAAGCACTCTGTAATACGACACAGAAGGTAAAGAAATGCGCTTGTGAGTCGAAGAGGACGATTGGACGGAGAAAGGCAACGGACAGAGTTCTTTGAAAGGATACGATACGTCGAAGGTCATGGAGGAGTGCAATATATGATATGGGAAGGCAGGGCGAAAGGAGGGAAAATTCTCTCCTACGCGAGGAAAGCGTAACAATCAGGAAATCATTGAGAACGTAGAATTTCTCTTTCGTTTCAGGCCTATAGAGGAATGCGATGTATGGATATGGAGGAAACAGGACCCACTAGAATTCTCTTCCAAATGAGCAAATTTTCAGGACAATGGACACGAACGTTCTCAGAGATGGGGAAATACGTGGACTGAAAGATTTAGATGAGGATTGCGAATGTTCGTGACGTCGAGGAAGTTAGTGAGTTTGGAGATATCGTTTGTTGACAATTCCGAAGAAGGTAAAAGGAAAGGTAAAGCTGGAGGAAAATGAAGAAGAGTCGAGGACGGTTCTACTGGCGGTAGATCTGTTGAGAAGGGGTGTTGTAGGGTATCTGGCCCATAATAGGTCCCCCGTACATAGGGGGGATCGTCTCCGTCGACTGCTGCGGGGTAGAGTAGTAGGTCGGCTGTTGCAGTAACTGCTGCTTGAAGGACTGTTGAACCATCATGCGCTGCATGATCGTGGTGTTACGGAGTTGGGGAGTCGGTGGGTCCGACGGAGGCTGCGGAGTCGTTTGGGTCAGAGGCTGCTCTGTGTCGGAGATCAGCGTCGTAAGCTCCCGGCCGATACCGTCGGCGGAGTGCCTGAAAGGAGGCATAAGGAGAAGATGGACAAGAAGTGACCTACGAGGTTCTGATTTCGGTGAGTAAGCGGAGGGCACGTCCGGACTCGAGATTGAAGGCGCGAGGCAGCCTTTTGGATCCGCAAGTCTGAAGTACATTACCTTAGATAGATATAAATATACTGCCGTACCTTGGTGATGAGGTCGCTCTGAGCCCTGCGAATCTGAAGAAGCCGATCGACGCTCTGCCGGCGAATATATGGGCTCTTCTCGATGGTCGTTCTGGTCCTCCTGAGAACATTCAGGAACTGCGTCGCAGCCTGCAACCTTCCACGTCCTTTACGCAGTCCACGCGACGCTCACCTTCTCGTAGTCATTGTACTCTTCCTCGATCTTCTTCCGCTCCTTATACACCTCTTCGAGCTCCTTCTGCGCACCGGAGACAATCTCGTCCATCTTTTCCAACACAGTTTGGCGTTCCACCTTGGTGATTCCCTTCGCCTTGCGCGATGGGTGCATCGAGTGCTTGTGAGCGATACAAACAGAGCACAGGAGCAGCTGGAAAGGAGTGAATCAAGGTGTCCACTACCGTAACCCATACCTCTGTCTCCTTCGTGGAGCACCGGATGCAGACGAACCAGTTCTTCGTGCTCATAAAGACATTTCCGCACTCGTGGCAGCAGCTCCTCTGCACCGCCAATATTCGCTTCCTACGTTTCACAGCAACTAAAAAGAAGGATAAGGGCAGACACTACAGTATCCTTACCATCGAGGGCGTAATTCACAGCGAACTTTCCGTTGTATTCTTCATTGACCTTGCACTGCTGACAGAAGTAGGTCAATGGTCTTCCTGTCCGTTCAATAATATTGGCTTGCAGGCAAGCTTTGCAGTACGTCCACCCACAGGGAACGGTGACCGGCTCGACGAACAAGTTTTGGCATATTGAGCACGTGTACTCGGCGTCCTCTTCTTGTTCTAGATCCGGCTCCTCGGTGGCTTCCTCCTCCTTATCGCTTTCTTCTTCCTCCTCCTCTTCCTCCTCGTTCGGGTTCGCCGCTGGGGAAGGATCGACCTGCGTGACCTGGACACCGGCTTGGGGAACTTGAGGAACGAATTCTTCCTGCTGGACGATGACTGGCTGAACCAGGCGTGAATGGTTATCCATCTGAAATTGGGCAACTATAAACAAAAAGGGAAAAGCAAGACTATGATTTTGACATCCAACATCACTCATATTCACTACTGTAACGCAATACAAGCAGCCTCACACACATGTCCGCGAAAAAAGATCCTCATGGAATGTTTCGTAACTGATCGTTTTCTGAAGATATTAGGCAAATTCTTAAGGAAAAACAAATGGAAACGATAGCGCCCGCGGAGAGCTCCGCACACCCATGGTTCACCCTTCCAAGGGTGCGAGTGACCCGCGATAACGACTTAATTAAAAATGCAGCGCTGCCTGGACAGAACTTGTGCGTCACCGGTGGAAACACGAGAACGTCCGAATCGCGACGGCTGCTTGTGATCCTCGCGGGGCCGTCTGAGCGCGAGACGAGCGGCCATCTGGCGCGGCGCACCCATAAACAGAACTTGCGATCAAAGGTTCCTCTAGCACGCGAATATTAATTTGAGCCGTCGGCGACGACGGAAAAGAAGCGCCGCCGCGGAGAAGCGTTTGTCGATTCAATGAGAACGGCTAATTGAGAAGCGGCGCCATCCCGATTATGCAGGCCGAAAGGAGCTGATATTATTCATTAGAGGTTGAGGGCCCTGGCGCCAAAACGATGAAGGCAGATGATAAACAGGTGCACGTACTGGCGCCGTGCCAGGAAGCAGGGGCGAAAGCAACGGGTCATATCTGGCGGAGATGCGGACGTAAACACGGAATGTGATCGCGAGGACGCTTTTCAGCTCTCCCTTCAAACCGCTCGACGTGCGTCACACTCTGAGGGACTGGGACAGCGGTTCTGCTGGAAAGGTTTATAGGGAAGGAATGTCCAAAGGGATTTGAAAGGATTTCACTCTCGTAGTTTTGATTACCAATTATTCAATTGAAAAAGAAGAAGCGGAAGGCGGAGCCAGGGCTGACATAACAGCCATGACCAGAAGTGTCTTTTGCAGCTTAATTGAGAAAGCTGAAAGCTAAACGCCTATGTTTATCCCTAGCGTTAATAAAGGTTATAAGATCCTTGACCGATTAAAGACTTAACACGGAAAAACAAAAGCACATGCATATATAGAATACGTACTATTGGATAATGAACCTATTGATATCTAATTGTTCGTTTCCGAGAATCGAATAGAACGGCCTGGATTAATGACGGAACTGGACTACAAACCAAGGTGTCAATTTATGCGATTGCGCGGCGCGTAGTAACCGGAAGGGAGAGTCGCAGGAACAACAAGCATAAAAGCGTGGTTTTGATAGCCAAAGCGGGGAATCGGTCAAAACAGCGAAGCAAGCTAGGACTGAAAGGGAATATTAAATCCGTTCGAGGAATTCTACTCCACATGGCAGCAAAGACTAATGAACACAACAAAAGCGTTATCATCATCTTGAAATGCTCATGCCGATAGGATGGAACAGCGCGTCATGATGTAACGGCGCCGAACAGCCAGGATAAATGACGCGCCTACCAACAAAGGTGCCAATTTATGTGACTGCGCGCTGCGAGGTGGCACGGGGGCCGGAAGGAGGCGAGGGACCGCTCGTAAAATCGCGTTCTCAGGAAGGCGGATGGAGGAGAGGAATCTATTATCGAAGCTGCACAAAGATGGGAAACTGACAGGCTCTAGCGGTTGGCGCAATTGTTTAAACTTTCGGGTGTGATTTGCAAATGCAGAGCCGTAAAAACGGAATGTACAACAAATTTGCAGACGCCGCAGTCGGAAAGGAGAGAGCGATCGTAAAAGTGCGCTTTAAGGGCAGTCGAAGAAGCGGAAAGAAGAGGGAAACCTCGTCCGAGTCACCCGAGAGTAGATTGGGTTACGGTAGCCTACAGTAATCGAAGTCATATGGCACAGTAGCGTTCGCGCTGTGAGTCATACCAAGAAGAGCAATACTTCGTCGACAGTGTTGTAGGAAGCGTCAAGAGGCGTCGTGGAAAAGAGGCGCCACTGCGCTGTGTGTCATTCGCCGCGATAAGTCAATGATGGATGATGGAGTCAATGGCCGTCAGCGAGAAGCTGAGCTTCTCAGATTCTCGGTTTATTAAGCTTTGGAACGCATAGACGCATGAATCTCTAATGGGGAATGGCTTGAGTACAGCTTAGACTCTGATTTCTAGGATTATGAGGAGAAATACACGTGTTTTCCACTTTCTTATGAAACTAGCATTCATGACGAGATATTCCGAGGCAGAGAAGAAGCAATAAGAAGGCATTGAGGCTCTCCAATCCGAACTTTGAAGAAAAAGAGACGCCTTTGCAAGGAAGTCAAGTGCTTGCGTCCTCCGTCAAGACGCGAGGAACCGAGCTTTCTTCGATAAGGCGTCCTCCGACGAGCAACGTGACCGTGGAAGCGAAGCACCCTACTTCACATCAACTTCGGCAACTACCGGGACGCAGTGATCTCCTGAACTTCTCCTGAGACCCTTGAAATTACAGAGTATCCCCCTCATGTGCTCATCACCATTTCCTTAGTGGAGCACTGACGTCAGATTGGCGTCTTAAGGAGTCACCTGGGCGCTGAGTCACCTCAGATTGCTTATCGCCACTCACTCCGTACATAAGCCCATCGCGACGCTGTAGACCGTCATTTCCTTTTTTCGCCGCCATGGGCCACCATCACGGACATCACCATCACTGCGACGATGACTATGACTACTCTTGTGACCCTTGCGCTCCGAGAACTACCTATGTGCGCCAATGTAAGGGCCCTATCTGCAAAACCTCTTTTCCAACAACTCTTGTAGACCCGACCAGCTATCCGGCCTATGCGCACAACTACTACGGCGCCTCGCATCCGATGTCGAACTACCAGGCGACGCACTACTCACAATCCGGAGCCTATTCCCATGCCGGCTACCCTACAGGTCCGCCCGGCCCTCACCCGGCATCAGGCTATCCGGGACCTTCTTATCCCTCAGGAGGCTACCCAGGTGGACCCGCTCATCCATCTGGAGGATATCCTCCAAGTCAAGGTCCGCCTCCTCCGTCAGGAGCCTATTCGAAGCCCGGGCCTCCGCCTCCCGGTCAACCTGGAGGATACCCATCGGGAGATTATCCTAAGCCCGGGCCTCCTCCTGCGGGTCAACCCGGAGCATATTCTCCGAATCAAGGAGCTCCCCCTCCATCGGGAGCGTACTCGAAGCCTGGGCCCCCGCCCCCGGGCTCCTTCGGTCAAGAGTACTCAAAGCCTTCTCCACCCTCGGAGTCGTCAAAGTACCCTTCTCCCAATATGACTTCTTTCCAATCCACTCCTCCCGGAGGAGCCTTCCCTTCATCCAACCCCAATGGACCCGTTCGTCAGGCCGAACCGCTACCTTATCCAACGAGCCAGTCGGTTCTGTTCCCCAAGCCCGGAACAGTGCCTCAAGGAGCTCCGAAGCAGCCCTACCCGAACCAGCACCCATCTTCGGACAATGGACCTCCGCCACCCTATGCAGATTAACAATTGTCGGTTTTAACAATAAAGCAGTATAAGAGCACCGGAGTCAATGGGCCGCGAAACAGGGAGGACCACGTCATGGCGCCACGTTTGGGGAAGCGGAAAGGCGCCGCGCTGGGTGGGGCGAAAGAGCGATGTGCTTCTTGAAGCGTTTTATGACAGATGCAGTGGAGAAGTGCTAAGCGAGGCGTGATATTTGTAACAAAGTGCGTTGGGGCTTCGCAGTTTTATGCAGAAGAAGGCCGGCTGCACTCAAAAGCAGGAGATATCTCGGGAGGTGGTGGAAGACAAACATTTGAGGGCTAAGGGCGCATTGCGAAAGGTTAGAAAATGAATAGTTCGGCCAAACAACACCTCTTCTATCGGCCCTTATCAGAGCATCGGCACGGCCTGGCGCTCTGCGCTGCACCGATACAACCGCAAGACGACAGTTTGTGGCGCGTTTTATGTGCGAGCCATAGAGCAGCGATGGTAGCGTCAAACCTTCGAGCAGTTTCGATCGATGGGGCTAGTCTTTCGGAAGGAGGATGATTCTTACGAGCTTTGAGCATGGTAAATAAGAACACATGAATGGATGGAATAGGCAGCGGAGTGACAATAACTCTCGAGAAGGACCGGCGTGGCCTTTGTCACCTTAAAGACAAGTACTATCAAGACCGATCTCAAATTTTCCTTTTCGCCATTGTCCTTAGTAGCGAGAGGGTCCTAGTGAAGCAGAAACACAAAATAACGAATCATTAGAGGCCAGGTGAGGAGGCAAAAAAGGGGCCACGCGAATCCGGCCACAATTAATACCTGGTGCATGGGGAGAATGAAAAGCTCTCTGATAAGACGCAGAAAACAGGGGGAAGGTAAGACCCACCAAATTGATAGCACCTGTCGAACAAAGAAGACGATTATCGCCGTAAACAGGATGTCAGTGAGGGGCCGAAGAGCGAGGAATCGGCATTTTTATGAGTTTGCGCACAAATATGGGTCGTCACAACACAAGCAGGTTCACTCACCGTTCCTAGGGAAAATTCAGGTTGGGTATTGTGGGTCCGTTTCGCAACCGTCAAACGGCTGAACGGGTATGGGCTTCCGCCCCGATTACCGGGATACCGTAACCCGCCTAGTTCCTTCTTGTGGTGTGGCTTCGTCTCCTCGAGCGTCCTCTCTTCTTGGATCGCTTCTGGTCTGCTTTGCTCCAGTGGTGTCGGGGTGGCTTCTGCGTCCTGCCTCTCAGGCTCCTTCTCTGCGCGGAGACTATCTCCAGACCGACTATGTTCCGATCTTCATGATTCGAAATTTATAAATTCGCTATTCGGAAGTTCTGCGTGTTGCTTTTCGTTCTCCCTCATCTTGATTCCATCTTCATCGTGTACCCCGAACGCCCGTAGTCTCATATTAAGATTGCTGTTATGTAGCTCGATCTGCCAATCTGTTTGATCGAGGCGCGTCTTCGCGGAACGCATGTGACACCTTCGGCGGCACTACATCGGTTTCCGCTCCAGTCTTCAGGGCTACTTGCTCTATCTTCGTTCAGTTCCACCGTACCCTTGTTTGTTTCCGTGGACGCGTATCGTGTATTGTGCCTGTGTTCCGCGCTGCTGAGTTCTTCCTCTACACGCGCTTTTGTGTTTCTAACTCCTTATACTTAAAGCTCCTGTTGCAGACAGGTCATGGCCTCGTCGCCCTGTGGAAGCATCATCTTCCGAGAGATTCAGCAGCAGACCCAAGAGCAGCAGCAGCCGGAGCATCCAGGGAGCCCGATTCTGGGGATTGCGCGAATGGTCCGCGTCCTCCCGTCCACAGCCCCGTATCTTCATACGGCCAAAGCGAGCCAGCCCTACACGGGTGGAGTACGCAGAGTGTCGCCGACAGACCGCGCCAGAAGACACTTCATGGTCCCGTCGCCAAGTGGACGGGTCATCTACCGTGACCTGCAGCCGTCTCCAACCCCAACGTGTCGCCCGAGGCCGCCACCAAGATCGCCGACGCTTGTGTTCGCCCCGATGCCCTACCAGCGTCAAGTGCTGAGGCCCATGACAGACGACAACTCCATCGTAGCCAAGAAGGCCAAGGAGCCCTCGCCGATGCCGGAGCCCCAGATAGAAAACCCCGTCGACGTGGCGCAGCGGGAAAAGGAGGAAGAGGAGCTGTTTAAGAAGAAGGTGGACGAGATGCAAGCAGAGGTCTACCGCCGGCGCCAGCTCATCATCAAGGACGTGTGCCGGAAGAAGAATGTCGAGTACAACTGGGGGAAATCGCTCGCGCAGCAGCTGCACGATATTTCTTGATTTATACCCGTCACATGTTAGTATCTTTGTTATTTTGTGCATAAAAGCATCGTTGAGTTCTCTATAGCTGTCTTTGTAGGCCGGAGCGGGGGCTAGCGAGCTCCACGGTGCTATTCTCCTAATCGTTTGCTTCATATAGGAAGACCACGATTGGATCCAAGGCCGTCCGGACTTTCTCTGTTCACAAGTGGATGTTCTTGAGGGAAACGTTAACGGCGTGAATGACGACGTTCTTCGATATTCTAAGCTTCAAAAGCCGTAGAACGGATTGTCGGAGCGTTCTGAACTCGTCGTTGAAGGGCCTTCCAGAAGCAGTTATCTGTACCTGTTGAAGAGGAGGTAGACGCCGACGTGGACGACCGGCAGCGAGCGGAAGGCCAAGGAGAGGAAGATGATGTAGAGGGTGGGTGTATTCTTAAAGGTGAAGGTCTGGAGGGAGCGGACCAGCGCGAGGTAGAGGAAGGGGATGACGCCCTGGACGAGGAGGCTGATGTCCCGTTTCTGAGCGGCGCCCCTCTGAAGAAGTGAAGTGGTTAGATTCAGCTTCGAGTGGGCCCCTTCTTCTATGCTTGTTTCCATTTTTATTCCACTTACCCTCAGGGAGATGCTCATTATGGCGAGCGAGTAGAAGATGACGCCGGCGACGAGGAAAGCGAGCGTCAGCCAGTAGAGGATGGTCAGAGCTGGTAGTTCGTCATAGAAGTGGTAGAGGAAGTCGTCTGTGCGGTAGGTGAATACCGTACCCGTGAGGCTGATCGCGAGGCCGGAGACGATGAGCAGTATCCACGTCGTGCATAGAAGGGTCTAAATGTGGATATATGACTACAAGCGCATTTTAGGTGTCATAGCTTCTGGATAGAAGCTTACTTTAAAGAACAGGTCGCTTAAGTAGTATACTGTAGCAATTGCGGCGAGGCGATTCAGAGCCTGAACGGCGGAGAGAAGGCAAAGTGCGATTGGACCAAAGTAGGAGATCATGGAGCCGATGCCGACAACCCAGCTGCTGAAGCGACACACGTTCGAGAAGAGCGCGATGATCCCGAGCTCCAGGGTAGAGAAGGCGAGCAGAGTGTGCGCTATGGACATGTGGAAGATGATCTGGTAGGCGCACATCCTGGAGAGAGCCTTGTTTTTGAAGATGGCCTAGGACAAGAGGGCTGAAGAGGTGTGAACTCACTGAAACTCACCAGGAGGAAACAGATGTTGGCGGGGAAGGCAAAGGCGAAGACAAGCAGGTTGTAGGATCCTATCCAGAATGGGTCGATTCGGGAGGGACCGTCGGGTAACAGAGTCGAATTCATGTACTTCTGCAAATGAGCAATTTGCAATCTCTGATGTAATCGCTTCACGGGAGTCACGTTTGCACCTGTTGAAGGTTGCGTAAACGTAGAACCTTTTCTCTATGTATGTTTACGTGCAATACTGGCTTCTGGGACTCTTAACTCCGTCACTACATCGAAGCTAAGACCTTTTTTTAAATCAAAAACGAGAAGGCCTTTACCGAACGGAGGAATGACCAGAATGCTCGGACAAAGAACCGCGGGTATACGATAACAGCATTTACTTTGTTGACTTAATTCGTTTGAGTACCTTCCAGAGACCAATGAATGCAGGTAACAATAGCGATTCGTATGAGGATTAGTGAATAACAATAGCATGGGGGCTCATTTTATGAGCGTCAACAACCTTATTATTCAATTAAATAGCATTTTTAAAACCGCATACGCACAGATGCTCCTAAAATAGGCTTCATCTTCCACAATGGCGCTTGCGGAAAACACCCTAGCCGCTAAAGCCTATCAAAGAAAGACAGCACAAAATCGACATTTGAGCACGAAATTTTGTCATTAAATTTAGGGGGCGATAACCGGAGTCGACAAGAAACTAATGGGCTTGGTTCGCGGCACCTTTCGGAGACCAATGAATGCGGGTGGACACATGTTTACGTATTTATGCCGAAGTTTCAGCTGTTCCAGATCAGAAGATTGTTAGCGGAAAAGCGCAAATCAAGTGTTTCGGCGTTTCGGCCAATGGAAGGTGCTGTGCTGGCTTGTAGCAGTTATCGGAGTCCTTGGAAAACCTAATCGACCACAAGTTCATTGATCTCTGACATCGTTATCTCTGAACTCTTGCATGGAATGATTCGGTCAGTAATATGATATGTTGAATCACGGATCGATTAGTTGGGCATACGGAAGAAGGGAGAAGAGAAAAACAGAGACTATATACAAGGGTACACCGGAGCATTCCCGGGAGAGGCTGGCTGTCCATTAAGATTACTCTAAAGCAAGGTCAGATTTGTTCCTTCCCCAACCCGTCCTGCTTCGTGATTAATTTATGTAAGCGCTTGTGACGTACTTCCTTGAACATCGGTAACCAAGCCAGAAAACGTCCAGCAAGAACATTGCTGGAGAACGTTTGTAGATAAGAGCCCCCTGACGAACTTCCTTGAAAATATAAGAAGACCTCCTTGATGCTTAACTAGGTGCACAAAACTGGGCGATTAGACACAAGATCTCGCCCTTTCGGAGAACAATCTCCAAGGAGTACAGCCGATCTTATGGTTTTCTTCCCATCGTAATTATCTTTGAAGTTAGATTTGGACAGATTAAGCAATTTGAGGACATAAGGCGATGGAGTTCCGTCACGTGCCACTGGAAAGGGCGCGTTACATACTATAGTATGTGCTGCAAAAGGCAGGGATTGACTGGTGGTCCAGGTTTGTAAAAAAATGGAAATAGTTGGCCATGGTCATCCTGCAGGTGAAGTGTGCTTCAAATTAACTTTCCTGCTTTCTATGCGTATGATCTGGCTATCTGCTTTTTAGACTAAACATCAGGAAGGCTCAAGGCTGAGCTCCGAACTTAAAAAAAGGTACGTAAGCATGGATGAATATGAGTTTAAGAGAAATTGAATATACAGGGACCTCCAGATGGAGATGGTGTTTGAGTGGAAGCGGCAAGGACACCGGGGACGTTCAGTTTTCTTTTAAGAACGGTTTACTTGAGGATCGTTAAGAGCTGGATTGCCGATGAAGCGTAATTCAATGATCTTCCACCGCCTTCACTCATCAGCGCTACGGGTCCCAACAACAGGTCCCAACGATAAATGAATTTGAAGAAGAAGAGTCAGCAGAACATGGAAGTTCATCGAGAGACGAAGATCAACGCAAGAAGAAGAGAAGATGGCTGAAGAGAAGGAAGCTGAAAGACCGATTGACTCAAGAAGCAGTCGACTTAACAATGAGTGGTCCGTGACTTTCCGTGTCAAGTTGTTTATATCTGGTTGAACGTAAGCGACTTAAACATATCCAACTTAAACTAATTACCGATTTACTTTCAAGTGA
>JADLIF010001916.1:0-19554 GCA_016648015.1 Steinernema khuongi | reverse complement strand
AAACAGGAGGGACTCACCAATCTCTGGAACTCTACAATGCTAACGCCGGTGTTGGTGATATGAAGAGAAGAGCGCCTGGTTGGGTGCGCGATGTATCCAGAATCCCAACACCCCAAGACGACTTTGTACTTCTTCTTGATTGGGCGCCACGTGGCCCACTCGTACTGGACTGTCTTCACTTCGTAGGTCCCATCGGACTTGAGCCAATTCTCGACGATCTTCTCGATATCCCCGACTTCGAAGTGGTTTCTGTGAAAGACAACTCGCAGAGGTCTTCCTCTTCTCTTCGCGAACAGCGAGGCAACAGCTTCACAGATCTTAATCTCTTCAGCGCGACCGCAGGAGCACTGGAGTTCCTCCAAGTATGGGGCCTGAGAAATGAAGCCAGCGTCGAAGTCGTCGAATGCCCCGCGGTGACCTTCGGGCCAATTGAATTCCATCTTCACGAAGTCCTTCTGCACGTCTTGTAGAACCTTGTAGGTAAGACCGGTCACCGGACCGATACCTTCTTCGAGAGTGAGTGTTCCTGCTGCGCTCGGATCGACAGGTAGGCTCACTACGCGCGGTACTTCATTGCTATTGGCAGGGATGAACTCAGTCGCCAGGAAAAAACCAAGGGAAGAACAAGTCTTGATGTTTATTCTCCGGATCCACGCGTATCGTGAATTTGGTAATTCTGTGAAGCTCCAGTCTTCTGTACATCCATCCGGAAGAATCTTCTTGGATGATATGCGTACTCGCGGGTTACCCTCCTCCGGATCTTTGGGTTCTCCAAAATGAACATCCAAATCAACAAGAAAACGCTTCTCCAACTGGTATTCGGCGGCGATGCTCCAGTTCTTCAGTTCCTGGCTCTTCTTGGCCACCCTGGCGATGGTTTCGACATCTTCTCGGGGAAGGAAGTTCACGATCCCCTGGACCAGATCGTAGAAGAGGTGATCCATGTTGAGAGTTCTGAAAATGAAGGATTGAGTGCCTCGCTCCACATTCACAACTATCGGCAACACAACTAAGATTGGCAAAGCTACAGTAATCATGCTAACGGAGGAAAGGAACTTCACACAGTCACGACACACAGTCACGATACACAGTCACGAAACATCACCGCTATTCAGATATACTCTAGTTACTCCACGTCCCGTCCTGTCCTCCTCCTTCTGTTTTGATTCAGCTGGTTCGTGTGCCCGCACTTGGGTCGCCGGATCCACCTAGGACCCTCCTTGATCTACAGTTGAATAATTCGAATTTGCCCATGAAGGGCTTAGGCTTCTCAGGCTGCGCATCACGCCTGGATATTTCGCCGAGTCGGGGGTATGGGCCTCGGTCCTGATCAGGAGCCGTTCCTGGACACGGATGATGTTTGAGCGAACTCGGCTCGAGATTCAGGACTCATCCCAGAGCTCTTGATTCTTTGGTTTTGACGCTTATGTGATTCTTCTGCGTAGGCATGTTGAAGGTGGAAGCAGGTCCTCGTCGTGTAGAAGAACGCTTTGGCCTTGTGCAATGTCGCTTATCGTGCCGTCACTTTGCTTCGTTTCTACTCATCACGCATCACCATCTTCAGAGCCCTCGACATGGACCACCTGTTCTACGACCACGTCGAGCTGATCGTGGACTTCCTTCCCCGTGAAGATGTCAAAACCATCGCCAGGGTGGCCAAGAGAAGCCGGGGACTCGACAACTGGAGGATCGCTGCCAAGCACCACTTGGAGATGCGCTTCCTTCTGGATGTGGACGTGCTTATAGAAGACGCAGTTGGTGAAAGCGGAGGCCCGAGAACGCGCCTTCTTGTCAAGAAGGTTCTCCCCGATTTAAGCGAGGAGAAGTGGAACTTCACCAAATGGAGATACGCGTGGCTTCGGACCGTAAACATCAATATTGAAGATCCTTATGGCTCGCATCGTCGTTGCCCGGGACACGTGCAAGCTGAGCTGGATGAAGTACTCAGGACAGTGAGTCTTCCCGTCGACGCAAGCTCTGGAGCGTCATTGAATGGTAATTACTGCTAATCTTTTGGGTGTGAATGTGGTACTTCAGGCCTTTTCAATACCTATGACACGCCAGAAATGAGCGCTATCGCCTTGAAGATCCTTCAAGCAACACAGAAGGAATTCGTTACGGTGAATGTGGATCGATCGGGAGAAGACGGTTTGCACGCATTCAAAGACTTCGTCGCTGATTTCCTTGAACGCGGATCTTTCTTGGAATGGCTCCACTACGACGATGAACGCTCTGTTCAGAAGAAGATGTGGGCGGCCGTTGCAGCACTGTTCGGGAAGACAAGAGGAAGGACGCTGAAGATCTGTCTGGTACAGAAAATCTCCTTCAAGTACCAAGAAATCGAAGCGATCATCGAGAGCTGGCTGGCGTCGGACGGGACATACGAGGAGAAGGAAGCAACTTACAGGAGGCCTTCACGCCTTGGTGCCACGTGGCTTCAGCTCAAGGAGAAATACAAATTCGCCATGGAGCAGAAGCATGTTGGGTACCTAGGGCACCCTACAAGACGCTCCTCTCTTCTCATCGCCGAGAGAAGTATCAGCGTTGTGGAGTTCTACCCCTGGGTAAGTCCTTCCTGCCTCTTGCCACTTCTACTACCCTCTTTCAGCACATTCCAGTCGACTTCAAGTGGGTGGACGCGCTGATCGACGACTGGAAGGAAGGAAATGGACGTTCTGTGCTCGGAGGACAGAAGCGCTTCTTCTTTTCCTTCCAATCCGAGGACGACTGGAGCCAGCTTCTGAAGAAGTACGGGTATAAAAGCAAGCATCACGTAGAGATCTCCCACCCCTCCCATACCGTACCGCTAAAAGTGATAAGGAGTGGCGAATTATTTCGCATATATGTCAAGGTTTGTGTCAAGAAGCGGTGACGGATCGCTATATTGCCCTCTTTAAGTTCCCAGTAGTTGACCTCAAGTGGGTGCACGTGACGATCTACAAATGGAAGAAGGGGGATGGACGCTATCTTTCCGGTGAACAGAGGGAGTTCTGGTTCGCCTGTGCAGCCAAGGAAGTCTGGAAGAAACTCGTGAAGAAGTACGACTCGCCTGTGAACGGATATGGTCATCGCATCAAAATCTCCCACCCCTCCAACACCGCGTGGCTAAACATGAGGATGAAGGACGGACTGCTTAACATCCACGTGAGGACAATTCGCGTCTTGGGAAAGCGGCCGATGAGCGCAATCACGTCCGTGTGATCGATAAGTGGGAAGTCGGATCTTCGACTCTGGACTGGAAGGATCGAAGACCGTCTCACCCGTTTTTTATTCGCTTTGTTGTTATGCATTAAATACTTGTTTTATCTCGTCTTCACGCCTTTCTCCGAGATGCCAGCAGAGCACTGATGCCTTTCTATTCACAGCCACGGCGAATGGCGAGGATTCCAGGAGTAGATCTGAGCAACACCGTCGTCACCACTCCCTGTCGAGATGCGAAGCAAGAAGGATGTGGTCATCTCACCACAATCTGATGCAAATCGGTGCTAACCCACGTCAATGAGCCTCTTTGGAAGATCTACGGGCGAAGTCGATCAAACCAGTGGCACTCGAAGAAGGGCTCTGGGTACGGTGGTCTTCTGAGAGCCAAGCTCGGCTTAGGAGAGTCGCTCTCTGTTGGAAGAGGTCTGATTCCACAGGATAACGAACTCCTGCGGCCTCTTGGCATGCGTCGAAGGGGCAGTCACAAGACGATCACGGAAATCAATGTCAAGAAGATAGCGCCTCTCGAGCTACTGCTCCAACACCTTTGCGGAACGAAGCAAGACTTACTCAGAGCAAACAAATATTCATTGTAAGGTAACAAACGATTCATAATGACAAACATGGGCAATACGAGAAGGTGAGCCTCAACACTTGGTGTCAGGGACCTTCACCGTGATTTCAGAGAGTCCGTCCTTCATCGTCACCTGGAGGAACGCAGCCTTCGAAGGATGGTCGATAACAAAGTCGCGTATAATTGCTCCGCTCCGTGTGCCCTCTGGTCCATACTTAATCGCGAACTTCTCCCAATCCTCCTTGACTTTGAAGTCAAAGATGAAGTACCGTACTCCACCGTAAACAGAGCGTCCGTCTTTCCTCTTCCAGTCGTCGATCACGGAGTTCATCCACTTCAGATCAACTTGAGCGTGCTGAAAGAAGGTGGGATACTGTGGCGAGGAATGCAAAGGACTCACCCAGGCCTGGAACTCCACAGTGCGGATCATCTTACTGGTGATGTGAAGAGAAGAGCGTCCTGTTGGGTGCGCGACGTACCCAGAATCCCAACAGTCCATGACGACTTTGAACTTGCCCCTGATTGAATGCCAAATGGCCCAGTCGTACTTGACTGTCGCCTCTTCGTAGATTCCATCGGACTTGCGCCAGGTAAGGATGATCTTCTCAATATCTCCGATTTCCAAAGTGGCGTTCTCAAATTGGATATCCAGAGGTCTTCTTTTCTTTGCGATCAGTGATACAGCAATATCGACGGTGGCTTCGAATACATCTCGGCTGTTCTTCTTCGAGCATTTGATGTCCATTTTAACGAATTCCTTCTGCATGGCTCGCAGAATCGCGTGGACGCAGGAAAAACCCTCCTGTGAGCGCGGTTCATCATCAGCATCGAGATCATCTGTGAGAGTGAGCTCCATTTCAGTGCTTGGATCAACAGGGAGGCTCACTACGCGCAGTACTTCATCCATAGTGGCTTGGTCGGACTGCTGACTATCCGTATAACAAATCTTGATGCTGATTTGCCGGATCCGCGCGTATCGCCACTTCGTGAAGTCCCAATCTTCTCTACATCCTTCGGGAAGAACCTTCTTGACTGAGAGGAAGACTTTCGGATCGTCGTTCTCCTCAACGGGCTCTTCAACATGGATGCCAACATCGAGAAAGATGCGATTCTCCAGCTGGTGACCCGCCGCGATCTTCCAGTTCTTCAGATCCGGGCTTCTTTCGGCGACTCTGGCGATCGTTTCCACGTCCTTCTGCGGGAGGAAGTTGACGATTTCCTCGACCAGATCGTAGAAAAGATGCTCCATGTTGCGGCTTCTGAAAATGGGTGATAAGTGAATAGTGAACTGCGCGGATACGGTCACGAAAACAAATCAGTACTCGGTTATCTCGAAGGCAAACTGGGGATAGTTGTGCTATAGAGAACTTCATGGAGATCAATGACCAAAATCGGTGAGTCAAGAAGTTGTTTGGGTCAAAAACGATGCAGGCTGCACATCATAGTTGGACGATCACGGCGAGACCATCAAGTGCGTCCGATTCGCCGATTCCTCGGCTTAAACGCTTCCCAGCGGGACCTATTCTCCGAGAGCAGCTTGGAGATGACCGCATCCCGCTTAAGCACAGTGCCACGGCAATTTGGCTTTGGTTACACTCTGGTTTCGGACTGTAGCCGTCCGAATACACGACGGATAGGTCTTAAACTGCCGAAACCAACTCGAAAGTTCTTCTGGGGTTTTACGCGCTAGTTATAAAGCACTTCCTAGCACTTTCTGTCACGTTCTCTCTTCTAAATCGATGCTCAAAATAGATCAAGCTTGACAGAAGTTTGACAGTTCGCTCGTTCGTTCGTTCCACCACGATTGCCTAGTGGATACGGTTCCAACACTCCGCGATCAAGTCGGTTGGGCCCAATCGCCAGTGTCTTCGTGTCGCCGATCTTCGGATTTAGTGATTCATTTGTTTTCCGGTGTCTTGAACTCAAGAGTGATTAACTCTGTAGCGTGATTGCGTGGAGTATCGCAACGTAGGCGCATTCAGTCAGTGATTATTCCTCATTTCCAGAAGCCTCATCATGGACCACCTGTTCCACGATCACGTCGAGCAGATCGTAAGCTTCCTTCCACGGAAGGACGTGGAGAGGATCTCCAGAGTCGCCAAGAAAAGCCCTGGACTGGAGAACTGGAGCGCAGCGGCCGAGGACCAACTGGAGAACCGCTTCCTTCTCGATGTCCGTGTTTCTGACAGTAAGAACGGTGACTCGAGAATGCGACTTCATGTCCGGAAGATTCTCCCCGACAAGCGTCAAGAAGACTGGAACTTCACCGACTGGCGATACGCGTGGATTAGGAACCTCTACATCGAGACTCGCAAAGAACGCGACGTTGGAGTACAAGCTGAGCTGGATGAAGTACTCAGGACAGTGAGTCTTCCCGTCGACGCAAGCTCTGGAGCGTCATTGAATGGTAATTACTGCCAGTATTTTGGGTGTGAATGTGGTACTTCAGGCCATTTCAATATCTCTGACACGCCACAAATGAGCGCTATCGCCTTGCAGATCCTTCAAGCAACACAGAAGGAGTTCGTTACAGTGGAAATAGGTCGATCGGGAGAAGACCCTTTCGACGCATTCAAAGACTTCGCCGTTGATTTCCTCGAACGCGGGCCTTTCTTGGAACGACTCATCTACGACGATCGACGCTTCCTTCAACAAAAGCTCTTGGCAGCCGTCGCAACGGAGTTCGGGAAGACAAGAGGGAGGCCGCTAAGGATCGACCTGACGCGGCCAATCTCTTTCAAGTACGAAGAAATCGAAGCGATCATCGAGAGCTGGCTGGCGTCCGATGGGACTTACGAGAAGAAGTTAGTAACTTATAGAAAGCCCCAGCGCCTTGATTCTATTTGGCGTCTACTCAAGGAGAAATACAACTTCGTCATGGAGAACGAGTACACTGGACATCTAGCACACCCTACCAGACGGTCTTCCTTTTACATGACCAATTTTTTTATTTGCATTCTGGACTTTAAGCCCTGGGTAAGTCCCTTCTGCCTCTGCCCACCGCCACCACCTACTTTCAGCACACTCTCGTCGACCTCGAATGGATCGACTCAATGATCGACTTGTGGAAGAAGGGCGATGGACGCTATTTCTTCGATAAAAAGAGGGAGTTATGGTTCGCCTTCGAAGCCAAGGAAGACTGGAAGAAACTCGTGAAGAAGTACGGGCCGCATGTGCACGAGGATGGTTCCTGTATCAAGATCGTCCACCCCTCCAATGCAGTATGGTTGAAACTGAAAGCAGGAGGAAACGAATGGTTTTTTATTTCTGTGCGCCCTTCCTGAAGGCAGTTCGAGCCTGTGCCAGCAAGGATCGAAGGCCTTCTCTTTTCAAACGCACATATTTGTCTTTTTGATTGGCTTTGTTGTCAAGCCATAAATACTTGTTTCATCCCATCTTCACACCTTTCTCCGAGACGCTAGCAGAGTTCTGACGTCTTTCTATCCACAGCCACGGCGAATGGCGTAGATTCCAGGAGTAAATCTGTAAAAGCGCTCTGACGAGATAAGACAGCCCCTCCTTGCACCTGTCAGAAGGTCACTGCGAGGATGATTGACGTGGACGGAGGATCGCCGAGTTTACGTGGCCATGGTTCTGGAAGTTGTCCTTCTTTGGAGGAGGACGGTTTTGTTCTTGGGACGATGACCGGACACTACCTTGTTGGTCCGACACACCAGTGCAGTGGGTTCCTAGGGATAGCTTTCAAAGATGTGATTGCTCTCAGAAGAGTTCAGAGGTACATGGATTCCGTTGCCGGTTCCTACTTGGTACTGTGGCCTTCTGGACTTCCCGACAGTGTAGACCTTGTTTTGACATGAAGGTTCAACACGAACTTTTGTGGCGCCGCTGGGCCTCCGAGACTTACTTAGTACGCCAGCTTGTTCTACGGTCTCCCACGTCCTTCTTACGTGACCTGATTTGGTTACCGGCTAAGAGAGGCCGCCGACGACGAACAGTCGCCTCCTGTGGGTAGAGGGACTATCAGAGCAATGGGAGAACCAGCCGCCTGAGGCCGGTATAGGCTCCGGCTCGGTAAAGCAGCCTCCGTGATAGTCTTCACAGGGCAAATTCCGCGTAGGTCTTAATTTCCGAACCCACAACTCCAAAAGCCCGCTTCCTCGATCAATACGCGGACGGTGTGTTTTGGCGAAAGTGCGGATGATGCCCTCGGTGGCCGCACTTTCGGAAATTGGATTAGCCGACCGGCAGTTCGACAATTGGAGGAGTCCCTCGGGCGCTCAGGTGACTCGAGAAGAAACATCGGCAGCAGCTGTTTGCTCTCGGGTTCTTCCGCCGCTCCCTCACGTAGCGTTGTTTGAGCTCTGACTCAGGCCCGACCTTTCCCGTCGAGAGTCGAGAGCTCGGACTCTTTATCCTTTGTTTTTCAGCTTTCCTGCTTCGTGACTTACCTAAGGTTTTACAGGAGAACACTACATGATTTGCTGACCCTAATTACCCGAAAAATATGTATTTTTTGACCTTCTTGAGGCGAGAAACGCGATTTTCCCTAGTTGGTGAAGCCAATGAGCTGGAATCTCCCAATTTTTCTGCCTCTCACTGTGACCTAAATCCAAAATGTGCTCTCCTTATATTCAGGGTCCTGGACTGGTCCTGAACAGAAATAACGAATATTTAATACCAGAAAAAGGTCTTTAATACCAATTCCAATCACGATTCGAGCAAAAAGTTCACTCTTTTCATATATACAGGTTCCTGAGTGGGTCCTTGGGTGGTTCCTGGGTGGAAAAATGTATGTTTTCAATTGCTAAACTGTGTACTAAATGTATTGCTATTCAATGTTATGAAAATCTGATATGGAATGGCACATGGCAACTGGCTGAGTATCTAAACGAGCTCGAGCTCAATCATGATAGTTTGCCCTATAGGAAATGAGCTCAAGCTTGAGCGTGCTCGTTTCCATGAAACTAAACGAGCTGGATGCTCGTTTTGGTCGACTCGTGCTCGGCTCGCTCCCATCGCTGGCCGTACTAAGGCATTATATAAAAAATCAAAGCTTTACTTATTCACACAATAATATTCCAAATTCTATCGACATTCCCATTTAACTTGCCCATATTAATGAAATATTAATCCGCCTTTGTGCACAGGACAGTCGCCAAGTCTCCAAGAAGCCCTTTGGTTTGGAAAACGAGAAAACAAAAATGTCCTCATTGCCCAGGAACTCCCGGACGGAAGGGAGGAGCTCGTCGGAAGAAACCTGCTGCTGGCTTCCCTATTAGCTGCAAATGCGCGCGCGTCTCTGCTTGAGTACCCTCGAGTGCCTGTCGTGTCGGGACCCCAGAAAAAACACAATTTTAATCCTTTTTAATCAGATAAATAAAATCGTTAAATTATCGATAAAATTTCTGTGAAATTTGTCGCCTCCTAAATCCCTTCAGGACCCTTTTTAGCGTAAATAATTTATTTATAATAATAATTTAGAATAAAACATCGCAATTTTCCTTATTTTTCCGCTTTCCATCCTCCTAGGATCTCTCCCCTTATCTCCCATCTCCTCCCATTAGCTGCAGCACACGTGCCTCCGCATGGATGCTCCCTCTCCGCGCGGGACCCTCGAGAACCGGTTCCGCCGCGACTGTTTGTCACGCGCGGGCCGCGGTTCCAGAGGCGATGTTTGCCTTGGCCCGGCCGCTCGCCCCATGCTTATTAAAGTTTCAGGCGCCCCATTCATCGGCGCACCTTCGCCGCCGCTAATTACCAAGTCCCTTTGTTCGCTCCGGGACCAGCGTCGCCGCCGCGGAGCTACTTATGGACTTTGGCGCGATTTGTGTGCGCTTTTGGGGTCCGAGGAGCGAACGTGTCGTGTTCTCGGCTTCGTGACTGGACCCTAAGTGGCGGGGCGCAGGGCGTAGTTTCGGGTCTCACAGCGCTGGACGGGGCCTTTGGGGTTCTCCTTTGCAGAGGAGCAGCTGTATCGTATCATGCAAAGTCAGCCCTTCTCGGAAACTTTGGCTCTGGGCTAATCTTGGAGAAGGTCATGTGTCCTCAGAGAACTTGGCGCTGACAATGTTGTTTATGCTTAGTGCAACCTATAAAGGACATTCCTTGAGTGCTCCCTTGCTATGGAGCCTCTGGGGACCCCGATTCCCCTCCTCCCAGGAAACAAACCCAAAAGGGGTTATTGGGTTTCGGAAACACTCACAATTAGGACTATGCTTAAGTAGTGTATCAAGGCACTTCTCTAACGTGGCCTCGTGGCGCAATGGATAACGCGTCGGTCTACGGAACCGAAGATTGCAGGTTCGAATCCTGCCGAGGTCGAAACTTTTTTCTTCGTTTTTTTTGCTCTACGTTGTACTTTTGTGATTTTCTGCTGCTTATCTCCTAAGGACTTCCGACTTTATAAACATCACACACCCACTGAGCCGTGAAAGTAAGGCTCATAAATAGGACACTCTTCGGACAAGTAGGCATCAAATTACAGTTGTAAATAGCCGTATTTAGAAGATATGTTAATGTGGATGTACGTCTGGGGTGAAAATATTTGTATAGCGCACTAATACAATGTGAAAAGTATATTTTTCGCGAGTTAGACTTGAATTCACACAGTAGTTCAGTTCTCCTTGACTTTAGGAAGCACCAGGAGGCCACATTCAAGTGTATCATTGTCAGCTACAAAGGCTTGACGAGATCTTTGGACCGCTGAGGATGAAGGCACGAGATTGGCTTTTAGGGGCTTTAACTTGGCACAGAGGGCATCGCCGAGGGCACAAATTGGAAGTAGGATCCATTGTTGTGGAGAAATTTGGGTTTTGATGACACACACTATAACGTAACTTAATTGAGCCCTCCAGGAAACACCGTAATTTGGCGCCTGTATCGATTAAATGCACACTTATGATCCAAACAAAAGGGCCAAAACTCTGGTGCACAGATCCTTGCCTTTCCCAGTCAGTTCCTAGGCACAGAAGGACCTCTTCCCTGGGCTCACTGTGTTACCCTTTTGCCTTTCGGTCTTTACCCTCTACTATTATAGGTCACCGCATCCCTCGCTGCCATAACTCCCCGTCAAAAGTAGTCCAGCCACTTATATGTCGAAATTCAGTATACGTGGAAATGTAGTCCAGCCGGTGACCTCGCCCCTCGGCGCCCTCCGGAGGCATCCGCGCGATAATTGCGCCGGGGAAACGAGTTCCCATCAGCTGTTCGCGCGGAAAGGTGCTCGTGGAACTCGCTGTGTTTATTAGCGCCTCCGGGCGTCGGCTCGGAAGACGTCTCCTAGCCCGTCGATCCGAATCGATGATCGGCCTTCCCCCTCCTTGGAGCCCCCCTCCTTCTTGGAGCCTCTGTTTTCAGTGTGTGCGTTCGGGACTCGAACATCTCGAGGGCAAACAGTGCGCTGTTTGCGCGCAGTCCACAAACACTCGTCGAGGCGCCTCCAAAAAAGCGAATTAACGTGACGGAGAGACTCCGGCCGTGTTTCTTGTTTTTGCACGCCTCCTTCGCGCCGCCGTGTTCGGGTTCTGTTACTCAGGGTTTCCAGGGCAACTCGCCACTTCGCCGCTCGGCTCTTCCCGGCGGCCAAGTGGCTCTCCGCTGCCGACGACCGGAGGCCAGTAATCTCGAGTTCTAGGTTCGTGCTTGCGGGCTGGATCGGGTTTCGCGCCTGTAGCTACTTAGACGTGGAGAAGAGTGGATTTCTAAAGGCTAGAGGTCATAGAGACGATCGTGAACCCACTGGTTAAGTGCCTCTGTGGATCTAAACAGTTGGTGCTTTCGAGTCGACTCAATTCTGGCGACCTAGGACTCAAAGTGGCCTACTGACAAATAGGACCTGTTCATTCTTATTCGGATCTCGTTCCTATTCTGAAGTAGCTGACGACAAGAATCTGTTTAAGATCGGATATGATATCCTGGCCCCGGATTTCTTATACCTCTAGGTCCATTATTTGCTAGAACATCCAATATCCAAAATGCATACCTACAACCGCCGTAGATCCGCCTTGATCGCCGTGAACTGATACAGGTCATGTGTTGAGGCCGACACTGATTTGTGCCTCTGAATCAATGGCTTACACAAATACAGGAATGTCCTGTCTTTAACAGGATGGATAGACTCCTTGGATGGGCTCTGGATTACTGTAAACCCCTCAATCACAGCGCACGTAGTTAGTTCATATCGGATTCCATAACTAAGGGCATGACTAATAATTTATTTATGGACAAGAGTTCGGTCCTACCACGAAGAACAAAGAACACGTCACCTGGGGTCCACAGGCTCGCCCAAGTCTCCTTCTCTTTGTTTATGGCCATTTCTCACCCGTCATCCCAAGTAGTTACTTCTCTCCGTCGGAAAACAGGGTTTCCAGGGAAACGCGTCCACTTCCCGTCGTTCTGTGACACCGCCTACCGTACCCCGGAGGCTTGTTGTCGTCTCCCTCCGGTCTCTTGACTCGCACGTTGCACACTTGCCCTCCTTCTGGACAGGAAGAGGCGTCGCTGCACAGGCGGACGAAGGATCGACCAGCGATCAATTTCTGTTGTTTTGCGCCGCTGACTAATCAGCTTCTTGCGAAACTGGTTCTCGAGCGCTGATCGATCTGGCCACGAGTGCTGCTGGACAGAGGGGAATGTTGGAACCCGCTCTCATCCCCTCCCTCTTACCCCCCTTTACCCTCACTGGCTAACCCTCCGCCTTTGGAGGGTCCAGAGGGGTCTTCTACTTCTGCGATTCATATCTCGGGGTCGGATAGGACTAACGGTCTCCATTCCAAGACAATGCTGAGGCATTTCTTCGTCGTTTGGGGCTCCAAAGGGAACAAAAGCAGTGCAAAAACTTCTTCTTCACCTTGGTTACCGGATTTGTCTTCTTCGTGGTGTTTCAATGCACGAGACCAACAAGTGAGCCTCTTTTGGTTTTCCTTGTGTCCGTTTCCTTTCTGTCCGTCGTTTTTATCTACTTTAGGCGAGTTATATCGTCTCTGTCCGTCCAAATTTGACAAAGGAACAGAAACTGTTGACTCTCTCGACAAATACCTAATGCCTAAAAACAAATGGATCTAAATTTGAAAAATCTAAATTGTTTGCTTCTTCCGCGTGCCTTTACCCCTTATTCCTTGCCTTTGACAGTATGATCCCTTATGTCTGTCTGTCTCCTTGTCTCATGTCTTGTGGCTTTCCCTCTCCCAAGAAACCGCGACTTTGCCCCCAGAAAAATCTCTGGTGTTTTGACTTCGTTTCCAATCGCCGTTTCGCCACCCTAACGCCCTAAAAATGGATCTAAATCTGCTTTTGAAAGTTTTACGTTTCTTTGAAAATTAAAAAAGAAAATTTCAAAATATTTCTTGACAGAAACGTATTCAAACCCCTAATCTTTCTTTTGTCCCGACGGCTTTGTTCTTCTACGTTTGTTCTTCATCTTTGTGTTTGTCTTTGTCCAGTCATGTTGTAAAACAAAGAGAACTGTCATTTCTGAAGCTTGATTGTTCAGAAAATGACCTTTATTTATAAAGGTGTTACTTTTAAGTGTTTTATGGCTAAATTGAAAAGAAGGACACTTAATGAAACAAAAAAGTCACTTAGAAAGAGGAAAATAAGGAGCATAGGGACAAATATATTGAAGTTAAAATGGCTTTGGGTAGTCAGATAGCGGGCACACCCCGTCAAGAAGGCCCCCAGCCCCCGGACTGTGCGGCGGCGGAGACTAAGGATCGTTTTCGAATAAATATTTTCGGGGCCGAATGCTTTATTTACCGAAACGGGAGGCTGCGTCATCGGACGCCTCCGGACCCTTGGTCAATCCGTGTGGCTGTCGTGCCTGCAGGGGATTAGGCACCTGGTAGGCACAAATATCGTGCCAAGACCAGCTGAAAAGCCTCGATTCTCGGCACGCAGTGCTCTCCGAGGCGTCGGAAGCAGGTCAGTGCTTGAGGACTTTGGGGATTTGATCTCCACGGAGAACAATGGGGATATCCGGGCGGTCTTCCGACGTGCTCGTCATCTTCACACCCTCGCCTTGCACTCCCGAGCTCACACCCTCCTCGCCAATTGTGTTTTGGGTTAAACGGTTTTTCCCATTTCCTCCGAGGTCGGGCGCTCTCCGAGCCCCGCGCTCAAGGAGGAACTCGCTCCTCGGATGGATGTGTATTCTCTTTTATCTCCTCCTGTTGATGGGGCCGTGCCTAAGCAGTGTCGTTTACAGTAACTCAGTCTTGAAGATGAATATCTGAAGACTGAGGAGTTATTAAAGGCACCCTACTTTACTTCATTGAAGGCATCCTTGCTAGCGGTGACGTTCCAAGGGTTCCAGAGGTGTCATTAATATTGGAAATAAAATGATTCCATCCAAAGAACAGAACCACATTTTGCACGGCCTACTTTAGAGCCCCTGCTTTCTCAACATGTATCAGAATACGCTCTTTAAGGTGGGCTATTGTAGCCCTCTCCCCTCCCACTGACAGTCGTTCTTTAGTCGGTCCGGTGGCTTTTTGATCTTTAGGAGATGGTGTCCAGTTTGGGAAAGCCTGCTTGGTTTACCCATCGACTTCATGTTCGCATTGATGACTATCAGCCTTGTAGCCCTCATCCGCCTTACAGAATGGTGTGCAGATTTGCTTTATATTGAACCGGAGGGGTGGCGGGATGACTGCACCGCTTAGGGCCATCTATCTTAATATTGGAAGCCACTTTGACCAACCTATCCTTTCTAAGCAAATCTATGGGCGGTATAGCACGATAGTGCGGGCTTATTTGTTGGTTATGTAAGAACTTAAGGTTGTTTTTCATGTTTCAGCATGAACATAAGTTATACAAGACGTGACTGGCCGAGAAGCAAGCCCCTAGGGGATCGAGGATCCGAAGAAGGCGTTGATAGATTTACCCTGGCCTATATGTGCGATTTTGTTTAACTTTTCGCTTAAAAAAGGATTTCTTCGCTTAAAACTCGCGGGGACATAGCCCTTATGACGCACCAACATGGACATTGACCATTACTATAACTCCGACAGTAATGGCCCAATAATTGATAACCTACTTCACCGATGACCGATTGCTATGGGTTCACCACCACCACCACCAATTGGTTTAATCTAGCGGAATTCAACAACTCCTTCTCGCTGTGACCGCAACTGTTTTCGCGATCACGCGACTAATTGGCCTGGCCCAAAGGGGAACCCGTCGGGCGGGGTTAACTGCGCCGCCAACCGGGTTTTTGTTTTTCGTCGCGTCGCCGGGTACCGTGACCCGCTTACTCTAACTATTCTTCACCTACTGGCACGCTTTCCGCCCGTCGCCTCCTTATCGATTTCACTAATTATTCATCGGCACACCTTCGTCTCGCAATCCGACTTGTTTATACTGGCTACTGTTCCCCGGAGGCGAGCCAATCTCGGCCGGGCCATGAGCCCCCGCCCCTGGGTCAGGGATTCTATTAGGGATTCCTTCCGTCTTCTTGTCGCTTTCCCGATCGCTTAGGTAATAGGACACTCCTCGGCCTCGGGATCCTGTTTATCGCGGACAACTGTTCGCAGAGGCGGCGTGTCAATCGCAGCTCCTCGACGGCTAAGCCGGGGGCCCTGAAAGTGACCCGAGCGCGCCACGAACTCCCCGCATAAACACGACCTCACGGGCCACTTGAAACCTCTCGACGCCCCCCGCCGCTTTTCGAATCTGTTTCCCCCATCTGTTCTTCTGGCCGCTCGCGAGATTTATGGCCGGCTCGATTATGTCATCTAGAGTCCTTATTCCAAGAAGATTCTGAAGCTCGGAACCCCCTGGTTCCACTCCCCGACCCAGAGATGTCGGGTTCGGGTAAAACCCGAAACTTTTTTCGGGTTTCGGGTTCGGGTTTCGGGTTTCGGGTTCGGGTACCCGAAAAATTCGGGTTCGGATTCGGGTTCGGGTTCGGGTACCCGAAGCTTTCGGGTTCGGGTTCGAGTTCGGGTTCGGGTACCCGAAGCTTTCGGGTTCGGGTTACTCGAACCCGAAAATTTAAAATTTTAATTGGCTCCAAAACAATTATAACGGCTGTTTAGGTTACTATTTGTTCTAGTTTTACCTACATTTAGCGGAAAATTGGTTATTTCGGCGCGAATTTTGGATTTAAGTCGAAATTTTTTGGATTTTTTTTCGGGTTCGGGTTTCGGGTTTCGGGTTTCGATTGAATTTTCGGGTTCGGGTACAGTTTTGGATTTTCGGGTTCGGGTTCGGGTACCCGAAACATTCGGGTTCGGGTTCGAGTTCGGGTTCGGGTACCCGAAACATTCGGGTTCGGGTTCGAGTTCGGGTTCGGGTACCCGAAAAAATTTTCGGGTATACATCTCTGGGCTAACAGTTAAGCAGAACAGCTTTTGGTGATCGATAAAAGCGCATATGTAAACACAGAGTATAAGCCAGAGTTCGTCTTGCCACGCCCAAAAAGAATAAGCCATTTAAGCAAGTTACTAAGTTGGTCTAGAGTCCGGATACTTGTTTTTTTTGGCGCGGACAAGATCCAACTGGGCAAAACCATGATTTACACTTTGGACCAAGTTTCTACCCTTCAAGCTAACCATAAAATAAGAAACACTAAAAGTAAGAGAGATCTCCTCCTTGAACGACCAAGTAGGAAAGCCTCGCGTCTTGAATCACATTGCACTTCCATCCTCTATGTGCCTCTTTCTAGCTACTCCGTTGAGGCGAAAAGAGTGGCGGCAATGATCGCGAACCGACCGATCCCCGTGAAGACGCTGCTGGTGCGCCATGTAGAGTTCGCCGCACAGTTCGGACAGCTCAAGAAGCTGGACTCCGTCGGGAGAACGCAGAGCTTCATCGTCTACCACTCGCTCGACATCTGGGGAGCCATAGTGCTGGCTCTCGTCACGATCGTTTTTGCGGTCCTTAAGATTGTCCTGGTCTTGCTCAGGAAGCTTCTGGCGAGCAAACCCAAGAAGGACTGATGGAGTGTAAATAAATGAACTTCTGACTTCAGGACACTGCGCATGAAGTCTGTAGTATCCATTAACTTCCCCATATGGGGAAGTCGTGCCAGGACCCTTGTCACTGCAGGGTGTTCGGCTGCCCTTCAAACGAGCTCAAGTACCTTGATTTGAAAAGACCACTCGGACATCTACTAATCATAGCTGGAGCTCCGAAGCAGATCAGGGCAAGCAGCTTCTCCGTCGACACTCGTCGTGTTTTGGAGAAGTTTTCACGTAGGAGAATGTATTTATTCGACTCTTGGCGAGCACAAACAAACGCAGGGCACTTGGGGAAGAAGGCAAGAGGAAAATGCGCACATTATGACTGAGGGAAACCCGCAAATAAAACTCAAAACAATTATAAGTTACAAGGCTGGTGGCGGCAGAGCTGCTTAGGTCGAGAGATAGAATCTTTCTACTAGAGCCGCTCTGGCCCGCGGCTCGACCCTTTACGAGCGGAAGTTGGGGTGGTCGCGGGGGCTGGGTCCTCCCAGGTCGCCGACGAACTGCTCCTGGGTGTGGGGCTTCAGTCCACAGGGACGACGGAACTCCTGGCCCAACTCGTGGATCCACTTGTTGCTGACCCACTTGACGCCGGTCAGGACAGGGCAGGCGGCGTGACGCGTGCGGAGGTCTCCCTCGCCGCTGCGGTAGAGGTTGTACCAGAAGAGGGCGTCGTGGTGGGACGGCATGACCGTCGTCTTCAGCTCGGTGAAGACCGTGCCGCCGCCCATCTCCGGCTGCGACATGTAGAACAGGACGGTGGCGATGCGGTTACCCGTGCCGAGCGACTCGAACGACTTGACCTCCTCCTTCTGGAAGGTAAAACATGGTAAAAAGCTACGTTGACATAAGGTGCTACAGTCCTATACCCAAAGATCTGTTCATGTGTGGTCTCGACACAACACCCTTCCCCAAAGTAGCTGTACAAGGTGGTTCCCATGTAGGCTAGTAGATCCCAATGCAGAGCCCCACTTACCCTGGCAAAATCAAAGTGGGGGTCGTAGTGTCCTCCGATACCGTAGTTGGCGATCTGCAGCTCCTCGGCCGTCTCCTGCTCCAAGTTGGTCATCAGGTCGATGCGCCGGTTCACGCGGTCGACCACCTCGTGCTCGTAGCCCTTGAGCCAGGCGGACTTGCTGATACGGTAGGAGGCGGTCTCCAGCTGTCCGGTCACGGAGTTCTGGACCGTGGCGCGGTTGAGCTTCGGCTTAGCCAGCTCCTGGATGACTTCGATCTCCTCGTCACTCATCACCTCCTTGAAGAGCACGGCCAGCGGGTTGAAGCGCAGGATCTCGACCTTGAAGGGCGCCAGGATGAGGAAGGGTCGGTCACGCTTGTAGTAGCAGTAGAGCTGCGAGGTGGCCTTCTGGCTGACAGGGACCTCGTCGCGGCAGAGGGCCTCGTAGATGTCGCGCTCCACGTTCTCCAGCGCCTCCGTAGGACGGATGTTCACCACGGCCGGGATGTTGCGGCGCATCTCCGAACGACGGACGCCCTCCTGCTCAAGGAGGTCCTCGTACCACTTTACGTTGCCCTTGGCGCGGGGGTGGCTAGGTGCTGGAAAGATCGAAGGTTCGACGAAGTGGACCAGCCCTACTCACCGATCCTGTAGAGCTCCTCGGTGAGCTTGAGAGCGTGCTTGAGGTTTCCTTGCTTGTACAAGGAGAAGCCGAGGTACTCGAGGATGTCTTCCATGCTGGCGGTGGGCGGGTCCTCCTTGACGACGCGCTTCTTTGCCTCCTCCATCCACAGGATCGTGTGGTAGAAGTCCTCCGCGTTGTAGGCGACGCGTCCGATCTCAAAGCAGTCGTGCGCGCTGAAGGGCCGGCTGTACTGGATCTTGCGGATCTTGCCGTTGGCCAGGTCAGTGGTGTCGAGGCGATAGGTGTCCTGAAGAAGGGAGTGCTATAGGGTGGGTTTGAGATTTTGTCTAGCCATTCAAAGCCCCTATTCTTCTTGAAACCCTTATCGTGGTACCCATATATAGAGTATATTGAATAGAGAAAAGATAAGATGGGATTGTACTGCTATCCCACGTACGTCTTGAGTTCGACATGTGAAGACAGTATCAGTGGGAACAGTCTCAACCCTATTTTGACCTTTAACACCCTTACCTGAAGACGAAGGAGTCCAGTAGCCGCGCCGCTCAGGTCCTCAGCAGTAGGGTAGGCACTGGTGCGGGTTTCGGTGAAGTTTCGGATGAAGAAGTCGGCGTTGTTGTTGCGCATCTTGTGCTCAACCTCCTTCCACGTGGACGTCATCTCCTTGATGAGGCGGAACGCGTTGATCGGGTTCATCACCTCCTGGACGCCGTTCTTCGCGAGGCGCGCGTTGTTCTCCTCGTACTTGGCGACGAAGTCCTGCAGCTCGGCGATGCGCTGCTTCTCCAGCGAGATGTAGCGCTCGATGATGCTAGGGATGTCCTGCTCCGCGGTGAGCAGCTTCTGCAGATCAGCTACCGACGTGAACAGGTCGGCGCGGGCGCCGATGGCGACCAGCGCCACGAGAAGAAGGAGTCTCATCTGAAGAGAGGGTACTGTATAGGGGTCACGAAATTAAGCCACGTTTAACAATGCACGAACAGCAAGAGAAGGGGAATGTAGGGCTGACAACTGACCACAATAGGTCAAAAAAAGGGGAGGGGGTGGGGAAGGGTGCTTTAAGATGTGCAAAAAATAGGAAAATACGGTTATATAAAACCCGTCGTGTGTGGTATTCTACACACTCTAGTGTTTGGCGACCGGACACGACGCCGAAAGACACGACGCCGAATTACCACGACGCCGAAAGACATGACGCCGAATGCTGCATTTGCGTTCAGCGAACCTCTTTCGGCTTCGGCGAACCTCTTTCAGCTTA
>JADLIF010001915.1:0-33159 GCA_016648015.1 Steinernema khuongi | reverse complement strand
GAGGAAGCTGTGACAGCTGCTGCCTTCCTGGCCCCGCTGGACCCGCCGGAACCCCCGGAAAGCCCGGACGTCCCGGAAAGCCTGGAGCTCCTGGCCTCCCCGGAAACCCCGGCCGTCCTCCCGTCCAACCCTGCGAACCGCAGACTCCTCCTCCCTGCAAGCCCTGCCCTCAGGGACCCGCTGGACCCCCCGGACCTCCTGGACCCCCCGGAGATGCTGGAGCTCCTGGATCCAACGGAAACCCCGGAACCGACGGAGCCCCCGGCCAGCCCGGACCCAAGGGACCCCCCGGCCCATCTGGAGAGCCTGGAGCCCCTGGACCCAACGGACAGCCTGGAGCCCCCGCCCAGAGCCAGCCTCTCATCCCCGGAGAGCCCGGACCCGCTGGAGAGCCTGGACCGCAAGGACCTGCTGGCCAGCCCGGACAGCCCGGTCAAGATGGCGCCCCTGGACCCGCTGGACCCAAGGGCCCCAGAGGACCCGACGGAGCCCCCGGAAACGACGGAGCTCCCGGCCAGCCCGGTCCCCAAGGACCTCCCGGCGGTCAGGGAGAGAAGGGTATCTGCCCCAAGTACTGCGCCATCGACGGAGGAGTCTTCTTCGAGGACGGAACTCGCCGCTAAGCGCCTTCCTACAGTCATTCTTCTCATTGCCCTGTTATGCTCGCATCAGAAGAAGTGAAATAAACTGTGCACCCGAGTGTTAGACTTTATTAACGTAACAAGACTAAGGTCGATTAGTGGGCACCGCATAAAGCACAATAAATTACAACTGCTAACACGTAGGTGATATAAGCGATAGTTATGCATGTCTTCTGTGGAACTCTCCTGGGAACTTAGTACTGTTGTCTTGGGGACACGTTCGCGGAGGGGGGCACCGCCGCTGTGGCGATTCCGTTGCCCATTGCCGCTCCGACTCCGGAGGACACCCGTGGGAGGCTGAACTCCTCGCCCTGCGCCTCGTCGGCTTCCAAAGCCGCCCTGTGGATCTCTCGGAGCGTCCGGTTGAACCGCGTGTGCTCTTCGGACTTCACGTTGCTGATGTTGTCGTGCACGTCGTAGATGTGCACTTTGCCCCTGTCGTCGCCGAGCACGAGCTGCTTGCCTGGAACAGGAGGAGTGTAACCTTGTAGGCAGCGGATGCTTTATCCGTTTGGAGACTATAAACACCTCTTCTGTGTGATCTTCGGTAGCTAGGACATGCTTACTCTCTGGAGATAACCATTCTACGTTCTACAAGACAGCCTGTTCTACCACGGTACCTCTACGACCTGTAGAACGGCGCTTCACCATAGTTGCGAGTGGACTCAATGGTTTGGCATCTTCGAATGACCTTCGCAAACCGGCCGTTCTACTTGGTGTAACATAGGTTCTGTCTTCGCAAATTATATGCCTTTTTGCACGAATTGAGCTTTGCTCCCTTTTCTTTCTCTTCCGATTTGATTTGGTGTGCCCGATCGGAACCGGGTCGGAATTTAGAATCTTTAAGATAGGAACAAAGTGATTTCCGTTTGTTTTACTCTGTGTCAGTTTAAAAATGCGGTTCACCGTGAGTACGTAAACGGATACGGTAGAAAGCTCTTTCTTGAGCACAAAAGTCGACCACAAAACTACAGTATCCTGGGACACGGAACGCGGCACACCGCATCGCCGTTTGGAATATAAGGATTAACGACATTAGTTGTTGAGAAGGAAGCTACTCACCATTCTCCGTCCACATGAGTTTCCTCAGGGCGACGCCGTCTCCCATGTACAGCACTGCGACCGGCGACTCGAGGTCCTCGTTGATGTTCCATAGGAAAAGCTGAAGATATACGTGGGAATGATCAGAGCAGGGCGAGCTCGTACACTCGAGCCCTTTTTACTGTTAGTCGGAACCAACAATTCCTTTCCCAGACCAAGTGGAATTGTCACCAAAATCTCTAGTTATGTGCCCCATTTGATCGGGTGGCTCAACTGGGTTACGATATAAACCAATGACTGTTTCTTCCGGACCGTTTTACCCCTAACTGGATACAGCAAAACTGCGTTCAGCCTTAGATCCTATCGCCACTTACGTATCCGGAGGCGTCGACCGAGGCGAAGACACTGGGATGGCTGGGATGCCAGGCGACGTCCATGACATAGTCGCCATGCTTGTCGAACGAGCGGAGCATCGGCTTCTTCTCGTCCTTGAGACTCCACAGCTTGACGGACCAGTCGACCGACGAGCTCAAGAAGAGGTGCGAGTTGTCGCCGGAGAGCTGGTTCGAGGCGCGGTACACGTCCACTGCGCTTACAGGGGCCTTATGCTCGCCCTCGAGGGTGCCGATGACGCCGTTCTTCTGCTGGTCGTGCCGGCTGCAAGGGTAGACGATGCCTTCTTCGCTGCCGACGACGAAGTTGTTGACTTCGTTAGGGGCGAACGACATGGAGATCACGGGAACCTGAGTGGACGAACATTGAGGGACAGAGGGCGATAGAAGGTGTAGGGGATACGGTAGCTAGCTGGGGACATCTTTTATCAAAGGATCTAGTGGCTCCAGTAGGGCTTTCCGAGGCCTCAACGCCTTTACGACACGGTACCTAGCCTAGGGCACCTTCTTAGTGGCTACAGTAAAGTCTTCCTCACTCACTCTATTACAGCTTTAGCGCTCACCTGCTTTCCCTTGGCCGAGTTGGACTGGATGTCGATGTACCCAATGGGCTCGTTCAGGTTCTCGATGTTCCAGTAGCAGAGGCGTCCGTCCGTGCTGATGGAGATGAGCTGGTGTGCGTTCTGGCTGCCGATGACCTTAAGGCAGTAGATGGGATGCGTGTGGGACGTCTGCGACAGCGGACTCTTGTTCACCGGAGTCTTCTTGTTGCGTCGGTTGTCCCACATGCAGATCTGGCCCGAGTAGCAGCCGCCCAGGATGAGGTTCGGGTGGAAGCGCGCGAAGCAGAGGCTCCGGATCTTGGACGGCGAGAAGAACGTATATTCCGGCGTCTGCTTCTTGAACTTGGTGTTCCACACCTCGACAACGCCCTCGGGGTCCAGTGGCTTCGCCTTGTTCTCCGAGTAGGCGACGCCGATGAGCTCTGGGTGGAGGTCGGAGCAGTCCAGCGCGGTCACGTAGCGTCCTTCCGTCCACTTCTCGTCGTAGAACTCGCGCGTCTTGACCAGCTTCTCGCCGTTGTCGGTACGGTCGTCCATGGTGGCGTCATGGGCGTAGTCGACGTACACGTCTTCCTGAAAGGGAGCGGTTAGAAGGGGTGCTAAACTCCAAAGCCGAAGCCTGGCCCTCGTATAGAGCCCAAGAGGCTGTCAACACCCCATAGAAGCAAACCTACATTCTCTCCGAGCACTCGCTCGATGACGCGGACGGCCTGCTCGACGAACTGGATGCAGCCAGGGTTGTTCAGGATCTGCTTCTTCTCCTCTTCGCTGAACTCGGGCACACGTTGGTCCTCCTGACGCTCCTCCACCGGCTCGTCCTTGTTGATCTTGTGCAGCGAGAGGTGCGGCAGGAAGTTCTGGATCTCGCGCGTAGGCGACTCGTCGAAGTCGATGTCGTGCCGCTCTCCCTCGGAGTACTCGTCGAAGGCGAACTCCTGCGAGCCGAGGCTGAACTCGCAGCCCGAGTAGCGCGCCTCGTCGTCCGTCTGCGTCGTCTTCGAGTAGTTCGTCTAGAAGAATCTCTAGAGAAGATCAGAGGGGGGCGCCTACGATCTCTCGGGTCAGGATGGTGATCTGCTGCGTCTCCGTCATCTCCAGGGCGCTTGCGTCCAACGTCTTGGGAGGTGCCGTCGTAGGGGGTGGCTGCACCGCCGGCGAAGGCTCCCGGTTGGGGAGCGCGGGAGAGACGCGGGCGTCGATGCCCGCGTCCGCGAGGATCTGCTCGACGTCGACGTTCTGAGCGGCGACCGGGGCTGAAAGGGTAGAGCCTAATACAAAGAGTGTGGAGGAGCTTGGGGTGAAGAAGATGGGTCCAGAATAAGCGTGGCTACGTCCCATGTGATCCTATCACATTTCAAACTCGACAGTGCTGATATAGAGTTAAAGTTGGCAACTATGCACTTCTTTGACTTGGACTACACCTTACTTCTACCAGATGTTGAGCAAAGAATAAAGAAATACAAATGTGAAAAGAGGTGAAAGAGGTGACTAATGGATCGTATCCAAGGGTGACTCATGTTGGGTTCCCATGGAGTTCTCCGGCTTCATCGGCATCACAAGTCTGACCAATACATGTACAAAAGTCCCTGAATTCTTAGAAGGTTTCAGAAGTCTATTTCCAGGCAAGGTTCAAGGTGAAAAATCGATCATATCTCCAAGATCAAACCTTACAGGGATAGAATTATTCTGAGAAGATGAGCAACATAGATGAGCAACAGAAGATGAGCATGACAATAAGCGACAAAGCAACAAGAAGGAATACTCAGTCCCTTTATGTATAGAGTCAAATGGACCATATCTCTAGGCTCTACTCTTCCAGAAGTATAAATAGTTTGAGGAATACGAATAAGGCACACTGTAAAAAGGAAACACTTGAAAATAGGGCCACCTTGTATGTATAGATCTACAGCTCTAGCCAAGTCCTGACTGCCAAGAAGAAGCATTAATTTGGACCCACTTTGCTCGGAGGCTCCTTTCCCACACAACACCATATTTCCCGGGCTCACCTGGCGGAGGAGCATCTCCAGAGGGCCGAGCCAGCTGCTGGATCTCGTTCTGGCGTCGCTGCTCACGGACCCTCGCGAGCATCTGCCTCTTGCGCTCCAACTCGGCCCTTCGCTGGCTGTGGTCGCTCATCTCGCCCTTAACTACACGTAAAGTTCAGCAAGAAGACTCGGGTCAGCAGCGCGGAGAACATGGTGATCCACTTGTTCGGAGCATCGCCTCTCGAGACATCGCGTCGGGACCTTTGGCAAATGTCGTAGCGGTGTGGAGTTTCGCAACAAGCCTTCTGTTGTTATAAACGGTTTATTGGACTCAAAGTGACATTAAATTAGCAGATCTGCAACTCAATGAGGTCGTCGGCCTTCTTGACGCGGGCGTACTTCCCCGCAGGGTGGTTCAGGTCGAAGATCAGCGGCTGAATCGGTTCCACGAGCTGCTCCTCTTCCTTCTGACCATCTTCACTGCTTAGGGAGATCTCATCAAAGTGTTCTTCATCCACCTCTTCGTCTTCTGAACCCCCGAAGCACGCTTTGTCGAACCTCCTTGCGTCTTTGGGGCTCATGAAGCTTTTCAGCGGCTCCACGACTCTTTGATTCTTCGGCGTATTCATCATGACGATCAGCTTCCGGCGATCTTGCGAAGGGGACGACTGATCCCACCAGCTCATTATGGCTTCTAGGAATCCGGGCCCGCAGGTACTAAAGAAGATTTTGATGAACTTCCATTTGGAGTCGTCGAGCAGATCTGCAAGAGCGAGTCCGATCTGGTCAGGGATGTCTTCTTGCTCAAAAACTAGTCTTTCCAGTCGATCGTTCTCACCGAGTTTCCCTAGAAGCGGCACTAGATCTGTCGGGCGAAGGGCACAACCTCGGATCTCGACGGATCTGAAAGTTCCAGGCAGATGCTTGACCAAATCTACGGAGTGCTTGGGGCCTCCGAGATTGTAGAGGACCAGTTTACAGGCATGCTCGGCCATCTTAGAGAGCTCCTGCTCACATCTGATCGGACTGTGTATCACATCGATCCTTCCTTCGTCCACTTCTCTGACCAGCAATATCTTAGGCCTCGCTTTTGCCATCTCCTTGACATTGTTGAACAGGATCGTTCCATCCTCGGGTCGTTGGGCCTCGTAGGCGACACGGACGACTTCGCCGCCGAAGACGTCGACGTGGACAGCTTCTGGGTTCCTTATTTGTTTCTCCTTCTCGGCATATCGGCCGATCGGACCCCCGATCATCGACAGGCCATCTAGAAGCATATCCTTTGAAAGCTTTAGGCTCCACTTTTGTGGACCACAGTTTCGGAACACGTTGTCGGACTCCATAGTAATGATGAGTTTTTGAGAGAAACGGCTAATATATGGACAGTTGACGATGCGCAAAACTGTGAAAGTAGGTGTGAAGAACACATCCTTTCATATGCACCGCCAAGAGAACAAGGACTTGCTTGGAATGCGATGCAAAAAGGCACTGGAGGTAAGGGGGTTTGAACCCCTGACTTCTCGCATGCAAAGCGAGCGCTCTACCACTGAGCTATACCCCCACTCTGGCCACCGCTCTCATATCCTTGTTCTCTTGGCGACGGACACGTGGGAGTTACCCAACGCAAGGGCATTGGGACTGCGTGTTGACTTGTGGGGGTATAGCTCAGTGGTAGAGCGCTCGCTTCGCATGTGAGAAGTCCGGGGTTCAAACCCCCGTACCTCCAAGTCTTTTTCTCCCTAGAGATGCATTGCTTTACTCTGATCTTTTGCATCGCTTTGGTCCATTGTCGAGAAGCATCACTATTTGGGATATATGGAAGGATGGGGATCATTCCGCATTGTAAAAGCAATAACAAACATCATCATGCTGTCAGCTTCTCCACGAAAGGAGGCCATGGAAGTCATCAACAAAGTCGCCGACGCCTTCGCCGAGCATCTAGAATCTCTAACACGATCGGTTAACGTCGCCAACCTGGACGTCTTCCTCGTTGGTGGCCAGATCGGCGTGGAGTACATCAACGATTCGGGAGCTAAAGTCGTCTGCAGTGAAGTTCGCCACTTGTCAGGTCTCAAGCCCAAGTGCATCCGGATCCATGGCAAGGTTTCGGCCGACCACGGAGAAGTCCACTCCCTCGACTCTGACGCGTCTTCTGTGCGCCTCTTCTTTCCTGAGATCTGGAATATCGCCAAACAGGCGAACACCCTCGAAGTGTCGATACTTGACGAAGACACGGATCCCCATGTCCTGCTCACAGGGTTCCCTACAACCTTCACCCACGTGAGCGTCGCCAGCCTCTGCTCTAGGTCAGATCTCCTTGTCAAGCATGTCGAGCAGATCATCGACTCTGGAGAACTTCGATTCCTGAATCTGATTGGCGATTTGAAGGGGGCCATCCGGACCCTGGATCAGATGCTTCTGAAGCTCATTGGACAAGGGCGCTGGGAGGAGATCTTCGTTCAGATTGATGGAGTGCTCGAGGACGAAGTGGGCTTCTTGGTGGCCGTGATCAAGTGGTGGAAGAGCCAAACCTTATCCTGGAACCGCGAGCTTCTCATCTCCTTCAAGACGGACCTGTGCGACATCGACTTCATCAAGGATCTGCCCCTGGGGACCATGACCGATCAAACGACGTGCACGTCAAGGCGCTACTTCTACATGAGACATCCGAAGGACTACCTCAGAGAAGCGCAATTCTCCAAAGACGAGGAGGGCATGCTTCATGTCCAATTACACTGACGTTCCCAAGATGGAAGGACGATGATCCCAGATGTTTCGCCTTTCTCCTATTAGCCTTTGGATTACGTAATGAATAAATGGAAGATGATTTAATGAAGGATCTAGTACATTCAAGTGGATCTACTGATCCATGTAGTGACAGCCGGGAAGTTTTCTAGTAACTAAGGGTGCAACCGGTTCCGGTGATGACCCAGTATTAACAAGGTTTCCCTGAGATCTTTTCATGCGGCATTTCCACCAAACAAGGTCAAAAATCGACCCAAAAACGAAGCGGTAGAACCTGTACCTTGGAATATCACCAAGCCAAATCGCCAGTCAGCCTCGACAGAGTTGCCTCTGTGGATCATCTTCAATCTTGTCCGTCTTAGAAACTGTGTAAAGCGAAGCTGTGCACTTTGATCGGTCCACTATCAGCAAACAGAGCCGCGAATCTCTCTTCATCAACATTGGCCTTAAAAAGTGGAAACAGGCGTTCTCTCGCCGTCTGACTCTCTGTGACCGCACACAGAAAAGAAACGACTCTCGCCACGATGTTTCTTCTTCATACATACCCGATGAAACATTTCAAATAGCAGATAGTCCAGCCTTGATTCACTCACCGTTCAGTCCACGATGCGATCGACCGCTGGCCTGCTGGCCGCCCTTCTTCTTCTCCTTACTTCGCTCGCCACCGCCTCCTACGAGAAGGTTATCGCCTGCGGACTGCACAAGGAACCCGTTTTTCGCATGAAAGCTGCAATGTTGAAATGGTCCGCCGAGAAGTCCGCTTTCGAGGACATCGGGGACAACCTATTTCGGGACTGTGACCTCGGAACAATTGATAGGATGTGTCGCAAGAGCTACCCAAACGTCTCCTACAGTGTCGCTCTGAACGAAACCAAGACCCTTCTCGCGTGCTCTAAGAATTGTGGACGAGGTGACGCAAAGCAAGAAGTAGTGCCTTTAGAGATGAATCTCTTCGAGTGTCCAGGTAGCCCAGAACCGCAAAACCCATACTCACAATCGTTTTAGATTATATCCGCGCCGAGGAGCCAGAAGTCCCTGAAGGATCCTGGTCCGACAGGCTCACCACAGCGATTAAACACGTGGGAAGGTGCAAGAATGAATCCGAATGGGTAGAAGCATCTAGGAAAGAGTGCTGGAATACGCCTACGAAGTACGTGCTCGGCGCGCCGTGTGGCGAGGAGAAGAAGTATCAGGAGATCATCTTTGTGTGCGACGATCCCGATGGAAGAGATCGCTATTCTCGGACATTCTATGACACTGAGATCTACGGAATGCAAATTACACTGTTCCAGTACTTCCAGAAACTGACGGACATCTTCCAAGAGGCCAAATCCAGGAATCCCTGTCAAGCCATCGAGACCTACAAGACGGACCTCAACAAGGCGGCTAAAGCGATCTTTAACGATGGATACATCGAGTACGTGCCTTACGCAAAGAACTACTTCGGTGAACCAATCACAATACGTCGGCGTCTCGTAGGTTTCCAGAGGATTCCTTGTCCAGTTGTCAATTCTAGGTCAAAGACTACACTTCCCGGAACGCTGAGTTCGCCCGTTTGAAGCTAGAGCTCAAGATTCACGCCCAGATTCGGTCGCTAAAACTTTATGAACTGGCAACCTCTCTTCTTACAAACGAAACTACCTTTAACTATGAAGAACTTGAGCATTACAACGTCGAGAACATCTTCAAAGAATTGATTTCCCCGAATTTTTACTTCGCTGAACTGAAACAGCCTCTGACCGACCTCTACGTTGACAACATCAAGAACTACACCTTCGGGATCGCCCCGAAGCATCTGGACTTCTTGAGCGAAAGTGGTGCCCACACCCGACTCATCTCGATGTACGAGGGGATCTTCCGTCTTGGCTTCATCGACGACAAGTACTTCGACAAGTCTCCACCAGTTGGCTACTTCACGTTGACCTATCTTGCCGAGGTTATGTGCTTAGACTACAGAAGATGTGAAGTAATGTGTGTGCAACGATGCCAAGCTACGTGCTGCCCTAATCGCGTGCCGTCGGACCAAGAACCCATCACAAGTGCCGAGGACAGTTTGCGGCGAAGCTGCATGTGTGTAAGTAGGCAAGATTACCGACTGCTTGCTGGTGCGGCCCCTATTGCATTAGCCGGATTCCAATAAATGATGCATTTACCTCGTGTAATCTGGCTTTGTCACAATAAATAACTGGCTTTCCTTATACATGGACACCGCGAAAGAAAAAAAGCGAAACCCACGAGGTTCGCGGATGCAAACTTAAATAACAAAACATCAAGACTGGGGGAAAGCCTAAGCCGAAATATGTTCACCGAAGCTGTCAGTAAGGCATGAGGTTTGTCCTTTCGCTGTTTTTTTTTTTGCGGTTATGTCCGGGTGCGTATCTCTGGAATCGAATGGAATATGGCACAATGAATCTACTATAAATGAGGCTTTCCTTATACACGGACATCACAAGGAGATATTGGCTTTACATAAACCGCATTCCATCGAATACCATGTATTTAGATCTCTGCTGAAAGGCTCCCAAAACCGCTGTCTCTGCCCGGTTCCAGAACAGATCCTAGCTTGGTAAGCAGCTAGGAATGCAACCGTACTACTCAGGCTCTCGCGGCAAAAAAACTGATAAAACAATGCGATGCACGTGGTAATGCGATGCACATCTCATTCGCCATCACCGTTCCCGATATCCTATTCTAGAGCCCCTGTAGAGTAGTTAGCGCAGCGTACCCAGAACATCGTCTTTGACTAACTTGGCGTCGCTCGCCAAATGCGCTAAGCAATGCACATCCCGCGTTTTGCATTGGAATGTGGCCATATACGCCACGATCCTTTGTCCTCGGAACATTGTTCGGGCCTTTGGCCTGACGTGTCATCTCTCTGCCACCTTCGTGCTTTTCCGTTCTAGAGCGCTATCTCGTGCGGCGTAAACGGAAGTCGCCATCATGACTTAAATGTTCTATTTCAGATTTTTGTTGAGAAGTTCCTTCTTAACCTACAAAACCACCTCGGAAGATTCTACCCTACTTCCTCTCGGTATCGCGATGCGCACGGTTCAAGCCCTCCTGCTGCTTGGCCTCCTAGCCGCCATCACTAGCGCTGAACTCCAGTGCATGGGATCCTGCTGTGACGAGGACGAACAGTGTTTCAACCGGGCCAACAATGGAGACTGCGCCAAAGATCCAGTGTGGATGCTAGAAAACTGTCGCGTGTCCTGTGGAGTGTGTCCCGAGCAGAGCAAGTGTCCCTCCGTCCACACAGTTGAAGGTACTTGGAAACGGCCAAAAGTCAACCTCAGATTATCTTTTTAGATAAAACTGGGCAGCGCCTGACAAAAAAGAAGTTCGAGAGCGAGGCAACCAGGTTGCGATGCGCTCCGGTCAATCGCCAACGAAGGGATTGCGCACTCAACATGTGCTACCATCTCAACTACCGTACCTTCGACGGAACCTGCAACAACCTGAACGACTCGTTACTGGGAGCTGCTTACAGGCCCTTCAAGCGCCTCTTGGACCCCAACTACGCCGACGGACTCAACGCTGTTACTGGAACGCTAGGACCACTTAAGAACAAGCTTCCCAACCCACGCATGGTGACGGAGAAGGTCCTGGGCTCCGACGTGTCTCCCGAGGTCCGTTCGAACGCCCTCTTCATGCAGTGGGGCCAATTCCTCGCCCACGACCTCACGACGAACGCTCTGGGTGGCGGGTGTAACTGCGACAACGGTTTCAACAATCCCAACAAGTGCGCCAACATCCCAAGAACCGGCAAACGAGGCTGCATTACGGTCCCTAGGTCGAACAACGCCTGTGGAACAGGCAGAAGAACCAAGACGCCTCGAGAACAGGTCAACAAAAACACGCCCTTCATTGACGCGTCACTGGTAGCTCAGCTTGGAAAGGTTTTGGTCAATCACAGTCTTTCAGGTCTATGGCAACGACGACGAGACTCAGAAACTGCTTCGAGGCGGTCGAGACGGTAGCAGCGCCCGTCTGCTTACATCAAAGGAAGGTACCATGCCCCGTAAAGACAACGGCAATTTTGTTGTCGGCGATGATCGGACACCTGCCTTCTGGGGCCTGGCCGCATTCCACACAATTTTCCTGCGCCTACACAACAAGTAAGGGTCCTCAAAGTCGCCAAATAACGTTATAATCTTTAGGATTGTCGATGATCTCGGGGAAATAAACCCTGGATGGGACCAGGAGCGTCTCTTCCAGGAGACTCGGAAGATCGTGGGCGCGTACATGCAGGTCATCACGTACCAGGAATTCCTGCCGGAGTTGCTGGGCGCTGACGTTGACCTGATCCCTCCTTACAGTGGCTACAAGCCGACAGTCGACCCAGCGGTCGCGAATGAATTCGCCGGCGCTGCCTTTAGATTGCACGGACTCATCAGGGTAGGTAACGCTATACGAGTACCTCATCTTATCTCGCACCAATTTCAGTCATCCTTCCCGATACTCGATAAAAACTGGCGGCCATATAGGGAAAAGAAGTTTTCCAAGATGCAGAGTGGTGATAACAAAGTGGCGAAAGCAGGGACCGACGACCTCATTCGCGGATTCATCTCTGTACATAGCAAGGCCCCTCAGAAATTCAGTAGTCAAGTAAGTCAAGCTTACTAGGGAATATTCATGATTTTCATACGGCGAACTGGCACATGCGGCTACGTGCGTTGTGATCAGCACCCCGAATTACCTAATATCCAAAGAGATCACTTCGGAGTGTTACCTAGTTAAATGGAAGGCAGTTATACTGATTCCTCGTCATTGCAGGTCACCGATAAGGCGTTCGGCGGCTTCGTCGACCTGGCCTCCATAAACATCCAGCGAGGACGCGACCACGGATTCCAGCCCTACAACGAGTACCGAGAGTGGTGCGGCCTCCCGGCTGTGCAGAGCTTCAACAGGTGGAATGGTTTGTGACCCCCCTCTTCTAGCCATCTCAATGCCCATTTTCAGAAGTCCGCAACAAGACCGCTCGGGAACAGCTCAAGGAGCTCTACCAGAACAGGCCCAAGAACATCGACCTCTACGTCGGAGGCGTCGTTGAGAAGCCCAGGTTCGGCAGCGTCGTCGGCCCGACCTTCTCGTGTCTCATCGCCGACCAGTTCGTCCGCTCTCGTGACGGAGACAGATTCTACTTCGAGAATCCTGGCGTCTTCACGCCGGAACAAGTCCAGAGCCTCAAGGAGGAGTCACTCGCCAGCGTCCTCTGCCAGACGGCCGAGAGCATGACAACCATGGTGCGCGATGCTTTCCAGGTGGACGACGGTTCTGGTGTTGTCCCGTGTGAGTTCATCCCGTCCCTGGACCTCACACTCTGGGAGGACCCTGAGGCGCAGGAAGAGTGATGTAATTAGTTAATGCAATGTTCTGTTAATTTTCATTCAGGATAAACATACATTGTTGTGTAAGCTTTGAATGCTGGTGACATAGTTTGGGCTTGACTTCTCAAGTATGGACGTTAGTCCCCACTGAAGATTCCAGATTCTGTTCCACCCTTGTGCTTCCTCCTCACTTGGCGAGGGTCATCTGAGGAGCTAGTGACGGTGACACTCGATTTCTGCAGAGTGGAGATCGCCCTGTGCACGGATCCTAAGAGACTTTCACCAGCCCAAGTAACTGTAGAAAGCAATCTGGCGGGGGCGCGTCAATTACTCCTATCGGACGTGGGTCGGAGAGTGAGCTGAAGATCCTGAAGTTGTACTGACAGTCTTAACGGTCTCAGTAACCGCTTTCTTGGAATTATTGACTGTAATTCAATATTGGGCCTCTAGCCTAACTTAACTTTATCCCCGAGTGAATAGCATTGCGCTATGCGGGACACCATACGTTCACAACTAACGTGGGAACCTTTCGAAGTGACCCCTTCGGATTGAAGGAAGAGGTGGTGAAACTGAGGATGTTTGAGGTGCTGATCACAACGCGCATGGCCGCTTGGGCCATTTCATCGTACCCTTGGAGAACGAGGTAGTAGAATAGGACGCCACATGTGCACAGCTAAGCGAAGGTACAGTAGAGACATCATTAGACACGTAGCGTCTACATTGAATCACTTCACTTTCAGACGTTTAGGTAACTCAATGAGACAGACAGGCACCATAATTGCTTTTGCAGGATTGCATGTAATATGGTGACAACGCACGTTCGCGTGCGGTCGTGTTACAGGTTGAATAAAAGTTCTTTCTAACTGTTCCCCGTGTCTTGTTGTCCACGCCGTGACCCGCGTGTTGGCTTCCCCCGTACTGCCGTTTGGGCCACTTCATCGTATCCTTGGAGAACAAAGTAGTAGACTAGTATGCCATAAGTGCACATAAGCGAAAGTACAGTAGACACATAGTTTGAAAAAAGCAGATATCATTCGTTCGCCGTCCTAGCATGACGAGTCGGTTGGCGGCAGTGCTGGAGTTCGTAGATTCCCGAAGCGTTCCACATCTGGGACACAGCCTAACAAAAGTCTTTTACTATAAAACAGCATAGGACCGCGTGGAAGTGCTAATGGGAAACCCGCTTTGCGAGGAGATGTGTGAGGAGAATTCATCGACCTGGAACATGGTCATTGATCGTTGTACTGATTGTCCTCCATTTTCTATGACCGGGGCTATGTGCGTTGGCACAATTTCTTGAGCGCGGATTGGCAAAGCGTCCCTGTGCAAGCACTGCAAAAAGGCCACACACAGCGAATGTGAACATCTGCCCTGCTAAGCAGACAAAAAATTCGCACGTTCGGTTGCGGGATACGGACGGACGTACACCTTCAGACTGTTCTCCTTTGTCCAGTGGTTTGATTCCACATAGGAATTACCACAACCGTGGAGGACGCTATGCTTGCATGTTGTGTCTTTAGCTCTTTGCTTTTAGCACCCTACGAGAGCACCGTAACCGCGTGCAAAAGCTAACGTAATCGGCCTAGGTCATTAAATACCGATGATCTAAGCCGATTATCACAGCACCATCCTCTTTCGCAGGATCGTCACTCGGATCTTTGGCCTTGGCCACCCTTCCACTGTCCGTCTTATCCCGCTAACCATCGCACAGCACTCGGATCGCCGCGACTCTTAAGCCGCCCTTATAGCACCGGTGATGCTAGTTTCTTGTTTGCAAGGCTCCCTTTTCGTCGAAAGAGCCTATTCTTCTTAGGGAAAGAGCCCATCCTGATATCCTTACTTGAATATGATCATTTGGATGGCTCTGTCCGCAGATGGTCGTTCCTTCCTATTCCAGAGCACTACCTTGTGACCACGAGGCGGTATCTATCGCACGTTTTGGAGTGCAATGTGGCTATAGGCGCAAGGACACGCCATTGGCTTCAATCTAGACATTCTAACACCTCTTTCCTCGGATCGCCGTTTGAGCCTTCAGGCAGCCGCGTTGATCACTCAGCACAACATCTACACTGAGGATATCCTTACTTGAAACGTTGTACTTTAGATCTTTGCTGGAAAGCTCCTATCGCGTCATCTTCTCGTTCTAGCGATGAGGAACGTTCAAGCCCTCCTGATGCTTGGGCTCCTAGCCGCCATCACTGGCGCTGAACGCCAGTGCATAGGATCCTGCTGTGACGAGGATGAACAGTGTTCGGAACAAGCCGACAGGGGAGACTGCGCCGAACGTCCAGGGTTTATGCTAAAAAACTGTCGCGTGTCCTGCGGAGTGTGCCCCGAGCAGATCAAGTGTCCCTCCGTCCACACAGTTGAAGGTACTTGGCAACGGCCAGAAGTCAGTCTCAGACATTCTTTGTAGATAGAATTAGCCAGCGTATGACGAAGAATAAGTTCCAGAACCAATTCCGCACGTCGCAATGCGGTCCGCTTAACCAACCAACAGATTGTGCACTTAACATGTGCTACCATCTCAAGTACCGTACCTTCGACGGGGCCTGCAACAACCTGCATATCTCGCTACTGGTATATTCTGCCATCCCATCCTGCTACTGGTGCTTAATCGCATCTTTAGGGAGCTGCATACAGGCCCTTTAAGCGCCTCTTGGACCCCAACTACGACGACGGAGTCAACGCTGCTACTGGTATGTTTCATTTGGACTTACGGACGTTTCTTGCGGTCTCTTATCACCGTTGAAATTCGGCTACGCAAAAGGATGGGGTAAGGCTCATTTATGACCACCGGGGTCGAGCCACAGAAGTAGAGATAGATGGGCTAGGAAAAGGAAGAAAAAGTAATCTTTATAGTTCCGCTCTTCTAGCGTGCTACTCAATATTGTCACTCGCATCTTGTAGGATCACTCAAGAGGTTTCTTCCCAACCCACGCGACGTGACACTTGAACTCCTGCGCTCGGGCAAATCTCCCAAGGTCCGTCCGAACTCCCTCCTCATGCAGTGGGGCCAATTCCTCGCCCACGACCTTACGACGAACAGCTTGGATAACACATGCAGATGCGGTTCTAACGATCGTAGCAGGTGCGCTAATATCAAAAGCACTAGAGAAAGGTATGCCTCACTGTGTTTCCATGGGCTCATCACACCTTTTGCAGAAGGTGCATTTCGTTCACTAGATCGATTCCAGCCTGTGGAACAGGCGTCCGTGGAGAGCCTCGAGAACAGGTCAATCGGAACACGCCCTACATTGATGCTTCAGTGGTAGGCTCACAGGGAGGGTGCGGGTTTGGTCAAGCAGAGTGTTTTAGGTGTACGGTAGTGACCATACGACTGCAAAATCGCTTCGTAATCAGTTCTCAGGCTTTCGCAGGGAGCCTTCGGGCTTTCTGAAAGATATTAAGGCAACTAACGATCACAAGAGAGGTCACTCGTTCCCGCCTCTATCCTCGGAAACAAGCTTTGCTGTCGGTGATGATAGATCGAATGTATTCTTCGGCCTGGGCGCATTCCACACGATCTTCCTCCGCCTGCACAACAAGTAAGGATAAGATTAGAGTCGCCAAACAACGCTGTGACCTTTAGGATAGCTGGAAAGCTCAGACGCATCAATCCTGGATGGGACCAGGAGCGTCTCTTCCAGGAGACGCGGAAGATCGTGGGCGCGTACATGCAGGTCATCACGTACCAGGAGTTCCTGCCGAGGCTGCTGGGCGCTGACGTTGACCGCCTCATCCCTCCTTACAGTGGCTACAAGCCGACAGTCGACCCAACGGTCGCGAATGAATTCGCCGGCGCTGCCTTTAGGTTGCACGGACTCATCATGGTAGTCCATTTGTTATAGTCTTCTTATGGTTACCTACCTTTCAGCCGTCCTTCCCGTCACTCAATCACAGGTGGCGTAAGTATGAAGAAAATCAGTTTTCCGCAATGCAGAGCAATGACAGTCGTGTAGTGCAAGGAGGAACCGACGACCTGATTCGTGGAATGATGTCCACTCCTAGCAGAGCACCCCAGACCCTCAACCTCCAGGTAAGCATGTGCCGGCTCTTCCATAGTAGTTTCAATCCTGACCACTTCAGGTCACCGAGAAGGCGTTCGGCGGCTTCGTCGACCTTGCCTCCATAAACATCCAGCGAGGACGCGATCACGGATTCCAGCCCTACAATGAGTACCGAGAGTGGTGCGGCCTCCCGGCTGTGCAGAGCTTCAACAAGTGGAATGGTTTGTGACCCCCCTCTTCTAGCCATCTCAATGCACCTTTCAGAGGTGCAAAACAAGGCCACTCGAGAACAGCTCAAGGAGCTTTACCAGAACAGGCCCGAGAACATCGACCTCTACGTCGGAGGCGTCGTCGAAGAGCCCAAGTTTGGCAGGATCGTCGGCCCGACCTTCTCGTGCCTCATTGCCGACCAGTTCGTCCGCTCTCGTGACGGAGACAGATTCTACTTCGAGAATCCCGGCGTCTTCACGCCGGAACAGGTCAAGAGCCTCAAGGAGGAGTCGCTCGCCAGCGTCCTCTGCCAGACGGCCGAGAACTTGCCGGCTGTCCCGCCAGTGGCCTTCTTGGTGGACGACGGTTCCAGTGCTGTCCCGTGCGGTATCATCCCATCGGTGGACCTCTCACTCTGGAAGGACCCTGAGGGTCAGGAAGAGTGATGTAATTAGTTAAAGCCATTTTGTTCATAATTGTTTCATATGTGGTTGTCCGTGTTCATAAACAGTTCTCAAAACAGTAAATGCACAATGAACGAAATTTGTTGTGTTTACTCACAGCGAACATTGAGGTGTGTCCCGATGCGAAACTTTAAGAATCCGGTCCCGAAACCGTCCCAAAATCGGGATGGAGGCACATGATCTCTGATCCTGTGTGTTGTGTGAATTGTAAGATGCGCTAATGTTCGCTGTTTACACTCTATTTTTGCTCATTTGATAAAATAAAATTGGCTTCTGTGACAGCAGGGAGGTGCTACTGCGATTTTTATCCCACGTGTCGCACTGGAATGTAGCCATTAATATGGGCAATCTTCATAAACCTGATACACGGTCATTGGGAAGCACCACACGAACTCGCGCAAACTTTAAAACCGTTATTGCAACACTTCTCTAAGTAGTAAATGGGCCACGTAACCGTGACGTTGACTTGTTCGCAAATTGGCACCTGTGACCACGCTGACCGTGGCCGAAAGGTGGCCAGGAGTGTGAGGACACACCTACAAAGATTGTGAACGTGTTTATTCTAACACTGTCATGTCCAGTGTCCAATGATGCAGCTCAGAAGTCCGTGCGACGGATCAGAATCGCTGGTTCAGTGTTGTTATCCCGATAACGATTGTTTCTAAGGCTCTCGCGTTGGTCATTTCAAGCTCTCTGTGTAATCAATGCCACAACCGCGGATGTCCTATCTTCAGATCTTTGCTGGGAAGCTTCTTATAACCTGCGAGAGAAGACTCTCGTTCAAGCGATGAGGAACGTTCAAACCCTCCTGCTGCTTGGGCTCCTAGCCGCCATCACTGGCGCTGAACTCCAGTGCATAGGATCCTGCTGTGACGAAGATGAACAGTGTTCGGAGCAGGCCGACAGGGGAGAATGTGCCGAACGTCCAGGGTGGATGCTAGAAAACTGTCGCGTGTCCTGCGGAGTGTGTCCCGAGCAGATCAAGTGTCCCTCCGCCCACACAGTTGAAGGTACGATAATTGAAGGAGATGACCACGCTTAATTACCCAACCTTCTTTATAGATACATTTGGGGTGCGCCTGACAAAAAAGAAGTTCGAGCGCGAGGCAACCAGGTTGCGATGCGCTCCGGTCAATCGCCAACGAAGGGATTGCGCACTCAACATGTGCTACCATGTCAACTACCGTACCTTCGACGGAACCTGCAACAACCTGAACGACTCGCTACTGGGAGCTGCTTACAGGCCCTTCAAGCGCCTCTTGGACCCCAACTACGCCGACGGACTCAACGCTGTTACTGGATCATTTGAGAATGACCTTCCCAACCCACGCGTGGTGACGGAGAAGCTCTTGCGCTCCGACAGATCTCCCACCGTCCGTCCAAACGCCCTCTTCATGCAGTGGGGCCAATTCCTCGCCCATGACTTCACGACGAACGCTCTGGGCAGCGGATGTGACTGCCGTCGCCGTTCCAACAATCCTAACAAGTGCGCCAACATCCCAGGAACCGATGAACGAAAGTGCATGGCCCTCGCTAGGTCGATGCACGCCTGTGGGACAGGCAGCGGAGACACCCCTCGAGAACAGGTCAACAAAAACACGCCCTTCATTGACGCATCACAAGTAGTTTAACTCGGGAGGAAGGGTTTAGTCAATCAGAGTCTTTCAGGTCTATGGCAGTGACCATACGGCCCAGCTTCGCAAGGGGCGTTCGGGCTTTCTGAAAGATATTAAGGCCACTCACAACCACAAGAGGGGTCAGTCGTTCCCGCCTTTACCCTCGGAGACAAGCTTTGCTGTCGGTGATGATAGATCGAATGTATTCTTCGGCCTGGGCGCATTCCACACGATCTTCCTCCGCCTGCACAACAAGTAAGGATAAGATTAGAGTCGCCAAACAACGCTGTGACCTTTAGGATAGCTGGAAAGCTCAGACGCATCAATCCTGGATGGGACCAGGAGCGTCTCTTCCAGGAGACGCGGAAGATCGTGGGCGCGTACATGCAGGTCATCACGTACCAGGAGTTCCTGCCGAGGCTGCTGGGCGCTGACGTTGACCGCCTCATCCCTCCTTACAGTGGCTACAAGCCGACAGTCGACCCAGCGGTCGCAAATGAATTTGCCGGCGCTGCCTTTAGGTTGCACGGACTCATCATGGTAACCTAACTAAATATCTTCTACTATAGATAATATAATATAACGTAATTTTCAGTCATCTTTCCCAATACGCAATGAAAATTGGCGAAAGTTCGACCAGCCCATGTTTTCCGAGATGCAGTTCAATGATACTCGTGTAGTGCTTGGAGGAACCGACGACCTCATCCGTGGATTCATTTCTGCCCATAGTAAGGCCCCTCAGAGATTCAGTCGTCAAGTATGTCAAACATAGATGGAAGGCAGTTATACTGATTCCTCGTCATTGCAGGTCACCGATAAGGCGTTCGGTGGCTTCGTCGACCTGGCCTCCATAAACATCCAGCGAGGACGCGACCACGGATTCCAGCCCTACAACGAGTACCGAGAGTGGTGCGGCCTCCCGGCTGTGCAGAGCTTCAACAGGTGGAATGGTTTGTGACCCCCCTCTTCTAGCCATCTCAATGTACCTTTCAGAGGTGCACAACAAGGCCACTCGGGAACAGCTCAAGGAGCTCTACCAGAACAGGCCCGAGAACATCGACCTCTACGTCGGAGGCGTCGTCGAAGAGCCCAAGTTTGGCAGGATCGTCGGCCCGACCTTCTCATGCCTCATCGCCGAGCAGTTCGTCCGCTCTCGTGACGGAGACAGATTCTACTTCGAGAATCCCGGCGTCTTCACACCGGAACAGGTCGAGAGCCTCAAGGAGGAGTCGCTCGCCAGCGTCCTCTGCCAGACGGCCGAGAACTTGCCGGCTGTCCCGCCAGTGGCCTTCCTGGTGGACGATGGTTCCAGTGCTGTCCCGTGCGAGTGCATCCCGTCCGTGGACCTCTCACTCTGGAAGGACCCTGAGGGTCAGGAAGAGTAATGTAATTAGTTGTTGGTAGTTGTTTCGTAGGGTGTTGTCATTATTGGTAAACAGTTCCCGAAGGAAAAGATTAAAGGCCTTTAACGTACGTGCAGTTCTAGATGCAGAGAGACAAGAGCCAGAGAGTTTATGTCCTTGCGTCCGTCCGTATCCGAGACAGAGCGAACGTGCGGACTTTCCGAAAACTGCGTGTGTGGTCCATCTGCTACGGTACGCGATCCAGACGATCGGCGCGCTTCTGTGCGATCGTTTGAGCGTTTCCAGAGTTTCAACGGCAAAAAGAGCTCCAATTGCCAAAAGTAACCCCCAACTGCACCATCCTTGCGCTACTTTAGGGCCGCGCTACCACCGTAGCACCGGATATGCATAAGAGGCTTAAACGCTGCAGGATAGTCGTCTTCTGGAGTCAAAAGTGTTGCCTCTTTACAGCGTATGAGTCCCTCTTGAGTATCTCTGCTCTCCACAGTTCACTCGGTGGGACCTAGAGTGCTCCTGCCTTGGGTCTGGCTGCTTTTTCTTAGAAACTGTGTTAAGCAAAGCTGAGGGAGCGATGACTGTTCCAAACATCTTGACCTATGCGAATCTCTCCGCACAGGGCATTTTCATCGATATTGGCATTCAGAAACCGGAGACAGACGTTCTCTTGTCGTCTGACTCTCTTCTGGCCCTACAAGGAACGGATTCTCGCGCTTCTGCTCCGCCTTAACACATTCCCGATGAAACATTTTAAATAGCAGATAGTCCAGCCTCGATTCACTCACCGTTCGTTCCACGATGAGATTGACCGTCGGCTTGTTGGCCGTCCTTCTTCCCCTCCTCGGCAGCACGCTCGCCGCCGCCTCCTCCTACGAGAAGGTGATCGCCTGTGGACTCTACAATGAAACCGTCCTTGAAGTCTGGCACTACCCCCCACGAGAAAGTGTCCAAGTTCGTCTTTCCATGGCAAGATGGGCCCCGGAGACGTCCACTTTCGTGCCCTTCTACAACTTCCGTTTTGCTGACTGCAGTCCCGAGTCGATCAGCTTTGGATGTCGCACTGCCTACAAGGACGTCTCCTACGGTGTCGAGATGAAGGAGAACACGACCCTTCCCACGTGTGTTAAGAACTGTATGGGCTCAAGACTTGTTGGAGATCGTTTGGAATCGTTAGCCGTACAGCAGCCCGTAGAGATGAAGCTGTTCAAGTGTCAAGGTAGGTTAGAGCCATGGAACTCTTAACCACAGCCTTCTTTAGATTACATCCCTGCTGAAGAGCCCGAGGTCCCCGAAGGGTCCTGGTCCGATAAGCTCCACGCGAACCGCTTGGACATCTGCAAGAGCGAAGAAGAGTGGAAGAGTGCATCTGCAAAGGAGTGCGGACAGGAGCCGAGGAACTACGTCCTCGGAGGACAGTGTGGCAGTGACAAGTACCTGGAAGTCGTCTTTGTGTGCGACAAGCCTGAGGAAAGCATTTTCTCGAAGGAGCAGCGCGACTACCTGGACGCCAATGCTGCCCTTCTCTACCAGCTGCAGTTTTCAGTGTTCCAACACTTCTCCAAGCTGACTGAGCACTTCCAAGAGTCGAAATCCAGAAACGCTTCGCAGGCCCTCAAGATCTACGCAAAGGAGCTGGAGTTGGCGTATTTTGGCACAAGTGAGGCAGCAATGAACTACTCGAGCCCATTCACTAAGTATGGAAGCGATCTCTTATACTTGCCTTACGTACGTTTCTACACGACGTCCTCTCTTCTATCTTTACATTCCAGAACAAGGGCTACTCTTCTCGGCGACTTTCGTTTGCCTACTTGAAGAATAATATCGTGGCCGCCGCCGGACTTCGTTTCTTGTCACTCTTGCGTGTGACGAACCAGCTTCTGACAAACAACACCGGCTTCGCCTTCCCCTTCCCCTTCCTCTTCCCCTTCCAGCAGACGCCCGTGGATCAAAAAGTCATCGAGCTTGCGCGCTGGAACATCGAAAACGTCAATATGACTCTGTTGGGCCCGTATTTCTTGTTCCCGGAATTGGAGAAGCCTCTGACCGACCTCTACGTTGAGTACATCAAGAAGCACACCTTCGGGATCGCCCCGAAGCATCTCGACTTCTTGAGCGAGACTGGCGCCCACACCCGACTCATCTCTATGTACGAGGAGATCTTCCGTCTTGGCTTCGTTGACAACAAATACTTCGAGAAAACCGCAGAAGTTGATGACCTCGTGGGCCTCTTGGCCAATTCGTTCGCTTTCAAGAAGGTACATCTGAAACCGATAATGCCGGCACTTGCGAGACCGATGCCGTTTGTCAAGCAGGTTTAAGTCATGCATACTTCTTGACCTGTCTTATGTGTCCATGTTTTAATTGGTAATGTGTTCAATGGTGGTGGGATTCTTCTCTCTCATGTATCGTAATAAATCTGAAGTGCTTAAGCAGCGTTCATAGAAACAAGGAAAACAGCGAGAGACAGACTCGGACCGACTTGGGCGTGGTCTTCCAAGAGGCCTCTTCTTTAGCCTCTTCTCTACAGGATAGTCATCTGCTGGAGTCCACAGTGTGCCCCTCTACGCCATGTCCTGAATTTGGGTCTCTCTGGTTTCCACGGTTTACTCGGTGGAGGAGTGCTCCCGCGTGATCTGTGTGTCCGTGGACAATCTTAATGTTAGTGTCCGGCCTTCCCTCACAATGGAATGCATCGGAGGGGAACTGTTTCCATCTGCCTTCTAAGCGATGACTTCGCATGTGTGACCTTAAACGTCTTGAAATATGCGAATCGAAGCAAAAGGGCATTCTTATCCACATTGGCATTTGTTAACCGGAAGCGGGTGGTTTCTAGTCGTCTGATTCGCTGCGTTGAGCATGAGGTCATAAGGAAGCTTCAAGAAGATCAATCCATCACTTTGTCAATGATTTCGACCAAGAAGTCGCAAAACCAAAGATCATTGGTCAGACCCTAATGGCGATGCGGGCGGTTACAGTAGCGTCTGCATTGCAGAGACATCCAATCATGATGGATCCACGAAGAAGCTCATAATGGCCCGACAGCGTTTGGCGATCATTAGCATTCATTCAGAGAGGTCAGGGTACTTCACGACAGGTTGCAGATGAAGATCAAGGCTCACGGGTTTTGCAATAAGACCTCTCGTCATCTTTTCGAGGAATGAAAGCACCATAATCCAACAGCACCTTACTCTTCTGGACTCGCCAAAGATCGCCTTCCGACTGCTGCTATTACTTCTGTTGTTTTCTGTTTCCAGGCAATGGACGGCGCCGTGTCCCGGCTGTTTACTAAGCAAACAAATACAGTCTGCTCCCTGGGGGGATTCAAAAGAACTGAACCGACTTCTTTCTTAGGGAAAGATCTTGTGACCTGGAAGGGGCATTGAGTGGGCGAAGTAGACAACTTTATAGCGCGCCGTAATTAACGCCACGGTGTCCACGTTGTAGAAATAATATCTTACTCCACACCAAAAGTTCAAGAAGATCAACCCATCGTTTCGCTCAAAGATTTCGACACAGCGGATGATGGACCAGTCTCCTGAGCACAAGAAGTTGCGAAAGCAGAGGTCAGCGGAGACCCCAATGACGTTTTGTATTGGTTCGGAACCTTGACGTCTTGTCAACGCGATCAATTGTGGTGACGTGACAACAGTTAATCGGCGACCGTTTAGAACGTCAGCTGACCGTTCTGCGCTGAGACTCTCTGCCGTAATCAATGATCTTTTCTAAAAAGAGAAAGGGGAAATCGCCCTAGTCTAAGAACGAGGTATTGGACCCCTCTCTACTCACAAGTCAAGTATCTTACGTCTCTCCCCTGGAACAAACATCCATGTTGCGTGGATGTTTGCTCGCCGGACTGTTTGTACCCCGATAAGGGGAACCAATCGACTGTTTTCTAGAGATTCCGCCGGATTACTTTTATTTCGACCAAGATCAATTTCCCAGGGAGAACGACGAACCCAAAAGAATACCAAACGATCTTCTGCTTCTGTCAGAGTCAGACGTAGTGTGTGGTGGACTTACATTGGTGTCAATTACCTTCCAAAATCAACTATTGCGTCTTATGCCCAAAACAACCAAAAGCATAAACATCTTTAAACATTAAAAGTGCGAGTAGCTCAGCTACGTTGCAGTCTTCCCCAGTGACGGACAGCAGAAGATATTAAAAAACCAGCAAGCTACATTCTAGCCACCGATGTGCAGAGTTGCGTTAGCCGTGAGAACGATACCTTCGTTCGTTGGTCTTTGCTCGTCGATCATTTCGCATCGAAACGAGTAAATTCTGGTTTCATCACGTATCTTTGAACTGTCCTACTTGGTCATCTCGTCTTCTCTGTGCTTAACAGGTAACGCAACTGCACAATACAGCTTGGTTCTAAAGTTCCAGAGCAGAAAGCGATCCATGGATCGGGTTTTGGGACAAGAATAAGGCAGATTGGTTGAGGTGTTCATGGACAATGGATATCACTGTCTTATCCTCTTTCCCAAGCCCTATTTCAGATTCAATATGTAGAACTCCAGATTCCAAGGAGATCAGATCAAACAAGTAACAAAAGTGATGACAGTAGAGAGAATGGCCCCCTCCAACCCCGTCCGTTCTTGGCATCCTTAAGCGTCACCGAGATCCACAACGCTTTGGTTTTCCAAATGTGCTCGTAACAGACTATCATCTCAAAATCAGAGTTCCAAACGCTTCATCTCTAACTGGACTGGATTCGTATCCGTGTGACTGGAGCAGGACTCCAGCAGATTCCTTCCAGGTCACACCGGTTTCCATTTCGCCATCCTTCACAACTGTCCTGTGCCTCTGGCGTGTCGGCCGGCGACCACCTTCTTCTGATAACACACGCCGCCATCAGCACCTAACAAGTATAAATACGCACGCGCTCTTCTTGCCAGCAGCAACGAGCGAGTGCGCGCGACCCCCGAGATGCTCCGCGCGGCTTCTCTCCTCTTCCTTTTCGCGGCAATCGTCGCCCCCTTCAAGGTAGCCGTCTTCACGCCCGAGCAGGCGAACAGTCAAGTGAGCGCGGAGAGGCGATGTTAAGACATAGCATGTGGCTTTAGATTATATGGAACAAACGGGTGTCCGAGGAGCTGGCCAAGGCCGGCCACGACGTCACCATGATCGTGATCAAGAACATGAGGCTGGACCATCCGGCCGTAAAGATCCACTCCAACGTCACTGGTAGGTCTTCTTGGAGGGTTGTCCCATCGCGCTTATTCGTACTGGAACCTTCACCGTCAAGCGTAACTGAGTCCTGTGGTTCCTTGATCACCAAGAACTTGAACCGGGGTGTCTTAGAAGGTTCTATCTCATCCGGACTGCAATTTTCTGCCGGAAAAGATCAAAAGATGCTCTCGAGGTCATCTCTGACCACAGAATGGACTTGATTTTAGAAGTTAGAACCCAAGGCGACAGGGATGCAATTGTCACTTAGAAGTGGGCTTTATCGTGAATCTAGGATCTGTAGACAGTAAAAGGATCTACGGCCTAATCCAAGCAGGTTTTCTTTTCCTTCTTTTTGATCCTATAAGTCCACGACGGAGTCAAGTCCTGTCCTTTTGCATAGAGCCTCTTCACTCCTTGAGCTGTCTTGTACCCAGATCGCGGTTTAAAATGCTCCTCTTTACCCCAAGAGCCAGGCCTGCGTCGTCCGAGCCACTATCACTCGTAGGATCCTTTAAAAAATGGTTCTTGCTTCCGCTGAAGCCATCCATCGTAGCTCCTTGCTGATCTCAAGAGCTAGGTCCACCTTTAAGTATTCCAGAATTCCCTTACCGACCTCTATAACAGCTCCTTCTCATGATCTCTCGCTCTAGTGTGGCAATACGACGCTTCGACCGAGGACGGCGCGCCGATCCAAGCCCAGATGAAGGAGATAGTCTTCTCCGACGTGCCCATGTGGGACAAGCGTGTGCGCAACTCCTTCTCCAAGATGTCCCAGATCTTCCTGGACAGCTGTGAAAGTAGGACACGTTCTCTGAGCACTAAGACGGGCCCTCCTCCTTCAGAGATCCTCCAGGACAAGGAGTTCCTGCAGCGGTTAGTGGACGCGAAGTTCGACATCGCCTTCTCGCACATGTACGACTACTGTCCCATCGGACTCATCCACTACGCGAAGATCCCCACGTGGATCTGGCTCAACAGCGGCCCACTGATCGACTACGTCGCCCACGACGTCGGCGTCCACTCTCCCGCCAGCTACGTGCCTCGTGGGTCCTTCTCCGTGGGCCTGACCCAACCTCCATTTCAGCGATCATGTCGGACGCCTCCGACGAGATGACGTTCGTCCAGCGCCTGAAGAGTCAGATCGGACAGATCCTCTTCCCTCTCATCCACCCGATGTTGCTGCCCAACCCCCAAACGGCGCTCTTCCGCAGGGTCATCGACCCGGAGTTCCCCGATCTTCGGTCGCTTGGCAAGCAGTGTCCGCTGGTCATGGTGAACAGCAACGAGCTCTACGACCTGCCGAGACCCATCCTGCACAAGGTCATCTACATTGGAGGACTCGGCATGCGTAAGGTCAACGCGAAGCCTCTGGAAGGGGTAGGTCTTCCTTGTGCACCACCAGAAGGGTCTATGCTACCTACACCTACAGCTGCCACCTTATTCCTCACACCCCCTCTTTATAGGAGTTCAAAGCGGCCGTGGACAAGGCAGAGAAGGTGGTGATCATGGCGTTCGGCAGCATCGCCAACGCCCCCGACATGCCCGACGCATGGAAGGACGCCTTCTTGGCCTCCTTCGCCCACTTCCCGCACGTCCAATTCGTGCTCCGCTACTCCGCGGACGACCTCAAGGAGCGCGCGCCGTCCAACGTGCTCTTCTCCAAGTGGATCCCGCAGTCGGACCTCCTGCAGCACCCGAAGACGGCGGCGTTCATCTCCCACGCCGGCTACAACAGTCTCCAGGAGGCGATCAATGCCGGCAAGCCCATCATCACCATCCCCCTCTTCGGCGACCAGCCCCGGAACGGACGCATCGCCGAGAAGCACGGCCTGGGTTACTTGGTGCCCAAGGGAGAGGTCTCCGCGGAGAATCTCATCCGCGCGCTCCAAGCCGTCCTTAACGACGAGCGGTATACGGTAGCGGCGCGGAGGATGAACGCGATGCTGGAGAAGAAGCCCGTGCAGCCGGGAACGCTCCTCGTCCGCTGGACCGAGTTCCTGGCCGAGTTCCAGCAGCTGGATAACCTCGTGCCCTACGGCACGAAGCTCGGCTTCGTCCAGTACCACAACCTGGACGTCCTCTTCGTCCTGCTCTCCGTCGTGGCCCTTGTCCTGCTGGTGGTCTTCCAGATCCTGAAGTTGGTGTACAGAGTCGCCCGTTGGGCGCTGCGCAGGAGCGCCAAGGTGAAGACCCACTGATGGACTGGCGATATACAGAATTGTTCCTCATAATGCTTTATATGTACATGACTCAATTTTATTTGATTCTACTTAGGTTAATCCTACTTGCCATGCCCTCCAGTAATCTGGATTCTAGCTGGATGTGAGTGGATTCTAGCTGAAGTAGCTATTTATTCCAGGAAACACGTGATCGGGTACAACGAGATAAGGGTGTATAACAACAAGGTGATGGTGGAAAATGTTCGCTGCGAGACTCGGGAGAAAACATAAGCCTAAGCCGAAGACGAGTGTCGGTTACCCCTACAAAGAAGAGATGGATGGGTAACACGTAGTAGAGGTTTGGGTGGTCGATAGTTGAGTTTGAGTTTGCTGTTGCCACGCCTCCAGCGTTTTGTCAGATCCCCCAGTTTGTTTTCCTCCAGTTTATCTTCAGCAAATTCGCTGTACAACTTGAACGAATCTTCAAAGGGAAATGACGGTACTCCAGATAGAACCCGATACGTCGATTCCCTTATACTTCCGTTGAAGAAACCATCGAAGAATGCGGATACAGTGTTAAAGTTCAGTCGGAGATCCGTGCCGAACACGTCGAGACATTTGAACATTGGCAACTTCACGAATGGGACAAAAGATTCTTCCAAGGTTCGAGGCCAGCCTTTGCCTTTGAAATTTACATTGCGCACAACACAACATTGAAGTTGGCTCCTCACGAATTCGTGGATCTGCTCACCGCTGTTCGTTATCTCGATCTTGGTGAAGGAGTACAGATCCCTAAACGCCTCGTAGATGACGTTGGCCAGAACATCTGGCTGATCCTCACCCCTACCGTGGCGGTTAAAATCGGAAATCCAGCAGTTGACGACCATCTTGCGGAGCACTGGAAGCACGTCGGACCGGAAGCGTTCCATACTGAAGTCTCCCTTAGTCTCCGTGCCGTCTTCTTCCATCTGGATGTCCATTTTGGTGATTCTGTCGAACCGTAAATCAAAGGCAAACGGGACTTTAGCGCCTCTGTGTTTCACACACATCGAAACGTCAGTGCCTTCTTCGTTCTGACAAAGACGAATCTCCAAATCTCGGCGTCTGTTAAGAGTGGAAGTTGCGTCCGACGACCAAGATCCTTTTGAAAGACCTGCTAGTTTTTCCAGGTCACTTTTTTCGAGAAGATGATGGACCGTGCTACAGAACATCAGAGGCACTCTGTTCATGGCGTTCCTAATTTGAACCTGATGATCCTAAAAGCGGGCGATTTTGTTCGAAAAAGGATATGGAAGTTTTTTATGGATTGGCGATGCATTGGCCAAGTTTTCGTGCCATAAGTGATGCGTCTCGAGAACCTGGGGAACCTGCAATGCCAATTTTTTGTCGGAGGAAGCGACTCGATATCAGCTTCGATTACTCGATAAGACATTATCGGCTTTTATGTCCAAAGCCATGTTTCGAACAACCCGTCCCTCCCTCTGACCACCACTCTTCAGCAACTCCATTTGTTGCGTCGCACAGTGCACAGCGCCGAGCACACCCTTAGTCAGCCACCTTTAAAGTGATTACACGCCACGACATCGGGATTACAAGTCTGTGGCGGTGCGATAAGGCGCCGCCGACTACCGCGTCTGCAACCGTTCGCGGCGTCCCCAAACTGATCGGACGAGGCGCGTTCCGCCAAGTGCTTTTTCCTTCCTGGCGGATCTCCGGCGCCCTTCGGCCGACGTCGTAAAGTGGGGAACGCGATCGATCTGTTGTCACCTTCCGCTTTCGATTGTTTCGCCTGTTTAGCGCTTGTATCGATCGGTGACCGATGATCCCTTGACTTCCAGATGGCCATGCGGTGGCTTCTGGCGTCCCTCCTTCTAAGCCTGGCTTCTGGAGCCAAGATCCTCCAGCTCACCGACTTCCACTACGACATGAACTACGCCCCCACGTGGCCGAACGGCACAAAGCGAGGAATCTATGGAGACTATTGTTGTGACGCGCCACAGAAGCTCGTGAAGCTGGCCATTGAGAAGGCGCACGAGGCGCTGCCCGAGCCGGACTACTTGTTCTGGACGGGGGACAATGTGCCACACATCGAGCACTACGACGAGTCCTGTGAGTTGCTTTAAGATTGTCGGTCAAAGATCGCTGGCTTGGGAAACCTCTACTTGTTGAGAACCAGTTTTGCTCATGCGGACTCGAACTTAGCCCCCAAATTGATATTCGCCACAAAGGAAGACCCAAGGGACCCCCCGAACATCAATTGTCCCAGTAGCCCTGTTCGGATCGTGTTTCGGCGCTCCTTTCACTTCCACCCCTATCCTTATCAGTTAAAGGTTACGGACAAGTGGCACACAAAGACTAAGGCACGACTCGCTTTCCACATTCATTTACGGAAGAGATAACTTTTGTGCTCACATGTTGATCTGCCCATCTTAAAGAAGGCAACAAATGCACCCGCAGCATACTGGAACGACTGATGATCGGATGTTTGGATTGGCGATCTCAAAGACCTCCCCGTCGGACCTTCTGTCCAAGAATGCCCCCCCATGCGGCCTCTGCCAAAGTTAATTCACTTAATAAGCCTAGCCTACTGTATTCTATCAATTGGGGGAAAGAGGATGTGGAGAGCATCAAATTACCGTAATCGCCCGTTTGGCTTATGCGACTATACCTTTCGTGCGTAGGCTTGCGCAGGAAGGCGAAAGAGGCGCAAGACATTGGAACCCTTGACCAAGCACCTTCTTCAGACGTGATAACCGCCATCGGATCGACGACCAAGTGGATCGACAACATCTTCAACGGGACCCAAGTGATTCCCACCTTTGGCAACCACGACTACGCGCCATCCAACGCATTCCCCGACCAGAACAACCAGATCTACAGTAAGACGTACGCCCTGTGGAAACACTGGATTGGAGACTCGGCAGAAGTGGGTTTTCTATCTTTATTAGCGGGTCACACCGTCGGCGACACTCCGGGCGTCCCGTTGTGGCAGCGGAAGAGGTAGTCCTTCGTGTAGACCAGCCAGATGGTGAAGGACGGGAGCACGATGGTGGAGGCGCAGACGATGAGGACCACGCCGTAGGCGAGGACGCGCCGTCCGGTGATCGGATCGCCTTTCACCATGCACATCGGAATCTAAAGCGAGGGTTAAAGTAGGACTGGGACAGGGATTACCTTCTCCACGCAAGGACGCGTATCCGGAGGCGCTGTCGGGTCACATCTGTTGATTCTGTACTGCTTGCTGTGCTCGGGATGCGCGCTGTCGAAGCAGCTGACGGCGCATGGCAGCCAGTCTGACCAGCACGCCTGGAAGAAGAAGAAGGTCCTCTAGGTGGAACAACGGGGCACTTACGGTTTCATTCGTCGCAGTGGCATAATTCATTCGGAAGACGGCGACAAGAAGGAAGCAGCCGATCACGGTCTGTACGCTCATAGCAAAGTGGGGAGAGAGGGTCTGCGCTGTCTGCTGCACCTGCGGTGTCTAAGAAGGGCACTGCTTGGGCAAGGCGACTCGAGCGGTGCTTTCTTAGGGCAGATGGCATAGCTCCTGTTGCTTAGTTGCCAAGACGACTACCGTATCCTCGAAGCGGTAAAAGGAGTACCTGCATACATAGGTAAAAACAGACCTAGAATGACCAACCTAGAAGACCTTTCCCCTTTTCGCCTGGAAGCCTTACTTATTTTGCTTATCCCGGCACGACTACCGCAGAAAAGGGCCACAGAATTCGAAGGAAGATCCCCCTTTCTTTAAATCTTAAAAAGCCCGTTGCCGGTGCATGGCTACCGTATGCCAATGGATTTCTGAGGGACACTATTAATACGGCCCACGCATAACGTACCGCTTTGTCCTTTCAGGGAACGTTTCTCAAAGGCGGATACTACAAACTGGCCAGTAGAAACAACGAGACCTTCCTCGTCCTAAACACGAACCTCTACTACCTCTACAACACTGCCAAATTCGTCGACAAAGACGACCCTGCCGGGCAGTTCGCCTTCATGGAACAGAATCTGAAGGAGGCCAAGGAGAAGGCCAAAGTTATCCACGTCATCGCGCACATACCCCCAGGAGCCTTCGAGCGGACCCCGAACTTCACGTGGATGGTTCCTAAGTACAACAAACGGTTCTTGGACATCACCGTCAAGTACGCGTCCACCATCAAGTGGATGATCTTCGGCCACCATCACACGGACACGTTCCACGTGGTCAAGAACGAGAAGCTGGAGCCTGTGCAGATGATGCTGATGGCCCCGGCGGTGACTCCGTGGTTCAGCGACCTGGACCACGCCGGTTCCAACAACCCGGCCTTCAGGATCTTCGACTATGAACCGATTCGGTGGACGATGAACGACGTCTTGTAGGTTTGTTTACTACTTGCTAAGGCGCCTTGAGTTTAAAATAAGTCACATGCTAAGAAAAAAAAATAACTCCTGGAAGGGTCGAACCTGAAGGACAAAAATGCTGAGCAACGATGCTATCCACTACACCAAGCGAACACAATTGCTTTCAAACTACCTAAAACCTCCTTCATATGTTCTCCGTTTGGTTCACTGTCCACAACCATCGTCATCAATGTGACCCTTCCACAACAACCCTAAGCTAGCACGATGACCCTAGAATTCCATCTTCCTCAAATGAGCGACGTCGGCGGTGAAAACAAAGGTCATTTGACTAATCGCCCCTTTTCGCAGCCAAGGCCTTTTCCCTTTCGGTGAAACGCTCCCGCCAGCTCAAGGTCTTATCCCAAGCAGAGACCCGTTTGTCAACAGCAAACACACACACGTTTAGAACGTACTACATCGACTTGGACAAGCTCAACCAGAAGGGAGAGACCTCTTGGCAGCTGGAGTATTCCTTCAAGAAGGATTACGGTATCTCGTCGGGGGTGAACGCCTCTTCCATGAACGGGCTTCTGGAGTCGATGAAGAAGAACGATACCGTGTTCAACAAGTACCTGAGGTACAACTCCGTCCAGTGGAAGCCGGAGAGAGCCGAAGGGATCTATAGGAGGGCGCAGCTCTGCTCCATCGAGTTCCCCGACTACCCCAGGTACAACGAGTGCCTCCAGGTGAGGGAGACCATTTGTCCGATTGACAGCTGAGCTTCTTAGGACTCTTCGACGTCCTACGGTCTCTTCTCTGCATTTCTCGTAGCCGTGGGCTTCGCTTTAACCTTGTAATTAGTGACGATAAAGGGTCAGCACCCAAATTCCGATAAACAACCCGGTGCGACGTGCGCGACCTTCAGAACTTGTTGCGGACAGGAACACGCTTCTTCTTTCAGAAATTTATTTCTTGCTAAGCAATTTTTCTGCTGTACAGAAGACAAAGAAGAGCATGAACAACGAGGGTTTAACGGCGAGTTCCGTCCTCGAAGAAGACTCCTCCGTCGATGGCGCAGTACTTGGGGCAGATACCCTTCTCTCCCTGACCGCCGGGAGGTCCCTGGGGACCGGGCTGGCCGGGCTGTCCGTCGTT
>JADLIF010001914.1:0-47833 GCA_016648015.1 Steinernema khuongi | reverse complement strand
ACGAACGCCTCCAGGAAGCGATCAAGAACGCCGCGCGCCGCCCTCAATCTGCCACGAACAAAAGATTTCCGAAATCCACGCGCCGCCCGCCGCCGATTATTAACGCAATTATCCCAAGGTGCGCCCCTCCAAAAAGGGACCTTCGGCGAAGTGCACTCCCTCTCTAATAACATGCAGCGAACGCCGGAAAAACCGCCGTTCCCTGTCGAAGAACACGTCCGCCACCGCCGCCGAACAGGCCATCGGAGAACAAACAATTGGCCGCGCGACGATTAATTGGCCGCTTCTTGTGCAGATCTCAAGGCCGCCGCTTTCCCTTGCCTTGGACGCGATCCCAGCCTCATGATGGTCGCACGCACCATACTGCTACAAAGTCGTCGGAAACCGGCTCCGAATAAAGTCGGAAAGTCATCCGAGCCGCTTGAGTGCTCCGCGGATTGAGGCCGGCGGATCTGCTTGACGGATTATCCTTTGGCGGTGGCGCTCGAAGCCGAGCGAGAAGCCCGAGCTGCTGACCACCGGATGTGGCTGCAGGAATGACGCCATGTGCGAAGGTCGGACACGTAATGACACGGACGGTGCCGTCAATGAGGTAACCAAGTGGTTTTTGCCGAAATAGGTCGGCAGCCGAGAGAGGCGATCAAGGGCTCAAGGTTTTGAACTGAAAGCTGCACGCGTTCTTCCACGCATTGGTCAGAGGAAGCTGCAGAACGAACTGCGTAAAACGTGTGCACCCTGAGAACAAAAATTATATTTCTTAAAAACGTTCTGCAGAATGAACTGTACAAAAAGATGACTAATTCAAATCGCAAAAATTACATCTCTTAAAAACGTAATTTAGTACTATTACTTTTTACATTATTTTTCAGCATTCATGCGTAGAGTATATTACTGGACAAAATGCGGTAGTAGTTAATCCGTTGTGATCGCAGAATGTTCGTTTAAAGTACAAAAATGATATCTGAAGAAATAAATAAATATTTCAGGCATCTATTCTTTTTAAATAAAGTGGCATCAAATGAAGACAGAGTCAGATACAGTGCATAAAAATCAGCTCCACCACATTTTAAGATATTAGAAAATTTTAAATCTCAGAAATTAGTGCCCACATAAAAAAACATCCAGAAAAATTTTTGAGTCTCAGGGAAATGCTGAATTCTGTTTTCGTCCACTCGTCGCATAGATTTTTGCGCTAAAAACTGTAGTTGGCACAAGATTACAAAAATGATGAAATTAGAAAAAAGACAAGTGTACATGATGCTGTGTATGTCTTAGCAATTGGTCAGATGGACGCATTCATATCAAAATTATGAGTTTACTGTGATTAGGACTCTCTTTCAATGCCAGGACTTCAATTACAATTTTTCAATAATTGCAATTTATCGTAAGACGTTACCACTACAGTCAAATATTTAATACTAAACTCATCAAAAAGACGAGGCCGTAACCATGGAGTAGCCATGCAGCACAACACCTTGAAACCAATGCGAAACCAGTTGCACTGCTGTCGCGTGTCATAACACAAAGAAGATCGCGTAATCGAGCGGTCATTAGCATGGTTCGATGTTATACAAAGAAAAAACGGATTAATTGGCTTGATTAGACTGTTGAAAAACATGTTTACATGACAAAAAAATCGCGAGAAATTGTGATATTGACTTTTGAGCAATTAGACATGTTCCCACGTTCAAGAACGAAAATATTTTAAATCTATGTGCACTTTTGACCAACCCTTGACGACAATACCTTGCCGGTCTTACGCGTCACTACAGTATTTTAGTCATATTTGTTCCTTGTAATTATCCAACGACTTCTCTCTAAAGTTGGACTTCTGCACTACAGTATTTCATTACTATTTATCTCGACCTTAACAGAGTTGATAATAAACCTCTGACAGAGTTCAAAAAGAAAAGTGTTGCAAGTTTATGTGAATAGTTGAATTGTAGAACCCACGATGATTATAGAATTCCGTAAATTCTTGACTTCATATCCAAATATTGTAGAGATTCTGGGAATCCCTTTCTGTTCCATTTTTATGGCTCCTTTTGTGGGCCACTCTAGAACATCGATAAGTATATCCGATGTTCTACATGTAGCCTTCTCTATATCCGATAGGTCCAAGGTTGTCATTTGGTTTGAGAAAACCGTTTGTATCCATCAATTTGCGCTTTTGAAACAATTGAGCACGTGTTGGAAAGCAGTCATGCATTTCAGTCTTAAGATACCCTTTTCATGCATCTTCATTGCAGCCCCCCTTCTTATTGTCATCCACATTGCCGATTGAGCATCGCAACATTGCCTCTAATATCCTTCCCTTCGGCTCGTTCTACACAATTTCTACTCAAAGCAAAGGCGAGGACCACTTCAAAGTTGTGTCTTAACAGTCGTTCTTCAAACAAATCGGTGTACTCCTCTCGGTGCCAAAAGATGAAACCCCGTTCTTCCCGGTGTCCACAACTTTGCTATCCCACAGAGGGCAGGCCCCCTCAACAGTGTTGAATCTTCTTGATGTTGGAGCACATGAACCCGGTTCTAGTGTGATTGCGTTGCTGATAACCAAGCGACCCGCAGCAAATAAATCACCAAAGCCAATGGGTATTCCACAAGAGAAGAACCCCCATCCCCCACAGATTGTCAGGGTAGAAGTTGTTCTCTCCAGGTACCGTAACTCTTCTCTCCTTCGCCACTTACATGAACTGCCACCTGATGTTTAATAAACCATGTTCCCGAGAGCCCTCGCGACGTTCATTCACATCTCGAGAGGGAGAGTACACATCCGCTTCACGTCTCCTCGAGGGCATTACAATACCGCCGGGTGTCGGGTTTCGGCCACGTGCCGCAGGCTACCGCGTCAGAGCTCGGCACAAATTCCTCCTGTGCCGCCTGCCGGTGCACTTCCGCGTCTCCGGAAGCGGCATTCCGGGGACACTTCGAGTGGCTCCTCGGCCTGCAGTCTGCCAAGAAGCGGCCAGGGGCGCCGCCGAAGAGTGCTCATCTCGCGACGCGCGCGCACATCCCGACGGTACTAAATCTGAGAGCGAGAGCAAACAGTCCGGGCCATCCCCTCGCCGGCGCATTCCTGCTTATCCCTGTCCCGGCCGTCGTCCCCCGCAGGAAAGTCCGCTCGTCGCTCGTCCCAGAATCCAGCATGTCCAAGTTGGAGCGCAACATGTCCCGGTCGGTGCCGATTCCCATTCACCGCTCCGCGTCGCACACTCCGTCGATGATGGTGAACGCGAAGAAGTTCCTTAGCGACCGGCCACAGCTCTTCGACTGTCCCAGATGCAAGGTGAGCCGTTCTGTCCTCCTTGGTGCGTCAACATACATAGTGAATCCTCTTGGGAACAACCTGTTGGTTACAGTCCAATGGACAGCAATGGGTTTAAAGATAATAAAAGGAAAGAGTTTGGTGGCAAATTTTCGACCACTTAAGAAACTTATTTCTGTCGTTCAGAAGTACATGCTCTTTGTCAGGCCTTGCGATTGGTCCAAAACACTTTGCAAAGGAACTCTTCAGTATGTATGAAATATCAAAAATGATTCCAAGAAGGTACTTCACGCAATATTTTGTTTACTGTACTTTTTAAAATATAATTGGCGCTCAGTAACAAGGTATAAGCAAAGTAAGGACATAAGGTTCTGATAAACTTAAGATATCTAATTCGCTAGGCAGATCGCGATTCTTCTGGGCAGAGTAGGATCATGCAGTACTTGAGCGTCAAACAGTTCCTGAATTGGTGATGTTAAATTATTATAATGTGTACAGTAACAACAAGCTTTCTATGGCCAGCTGCGGGGGCCTTTACAGTTCCTTAGAAAGTATTTAAAAACATCGTTTTCCTACGGTTTTATGAGTTTGAAGTGACGTCTCACAAAAATCGTTTGTTTCATTGAAAATCTTACGGTCATTACGGTGTTTCACCATACGGGCTTTCTTCACACATTTGTGACCGTAGGCGGTGCCTTGTGCCGTAGAATGTGAAAAGTAACTGTAAAGAAGAAGGAAGCGGCGAGTAAAGTAATCCTTGGAGTGTGTGCTTAACCGATCAACCACACTCGACATCCACTTGAACTCAAGTGCGTCATGTATTCCAGCATCACTGCGAGACCGACGTGCGCTTCGTCAACGGCTTCTTCTCCTGGCTCAGCTTCTTCGTCCTGCTCGTCTTCGGCTTCGCCGTCTTCCCGCTCTTTATCCTCTGGGTGCCCTTCTGTGTGAACACGTTCAAGGACGCCGAGCACCGGTGTTCCAACTGCAAAGCCTTCGTCGGGACCTATCGGCGCATCGGAAAAAGCACATAAGTCTTGGGTTGCAATTTGAATGCCGACCTTTCGAATAAATACGTTGCCTCTGCGTGAAGCTCTGTGATACAGTTCTAAAGGATTTTATGAAGGTTCTAAGAGTCACGAGGTTGAGTAGAATGCAATATACACAGTTTCTCATCTCTTCACATGATTGTTGCCCACCGTTGTATCCTGGATATCCGTCATAACGTGGTCCATAACATTCTCCGTATCCATGAGAAGGTCGGCCACTTCCACCATGGTGATTGTGGTAGCCAAAAGGCACCATGTAAGACTGAGGGACATTCTCAAGAGCTTACTGTTCGAATGGCAATGTGGCCGTGACTACTCGTTATCTACAGAATAAGACTGAAAATCACAAAAGATACGGCTCTAAACGGTCGACTTGAAATAGAGAACTTGCTACTAGACTTATATTGAATTGTATTTTTTGCATAATTTAAGCCGGAAGCCACTTTATTCAATTCAAAAATATATAGACATACGCAATACTGTATGATAGATTTCACTGCGCTCCAAGCCTATCCCATAAAGCCACTTGCAATCTATTTTTGCATCTTCACTCTTCACTTATAATTCTGGGAAGTTTGTTAACTCGAAGCGTTCAAAAAACATCAAATCGCTGGAAGTGAGTCAGTTTAATTTCTCCAATCTTCTGGAAACAATGGAGGACTTTTCTTCCTATAATGGATGCCCTTTTATGGACCAATGGCTTTCGTCACGTTTATTATCCCATGAGATCCGTTTCCTCTACATCACCATCAGGTTTATATGTACGTCTTACCTCTTTCCATCAAACACCAAGTTATGAAATTTTTTAGGTAGTCTATACCCGTTAGGCATGACGGCGTTAAACAGCGAACGGGCGGTTTGCATAAACGCATGAAATATTTTTGAACTTGACTATATGCTTACAAACGTTCGGCTTCCAATCGTTTTAATAAAGTGAACTGACCTTTCCGAAAACTTGTGAAAGTATGCATATCCAGAGAAATTAAGGTCGTTAAGAGTTGAATATTTTATAAGTTATGCATAGAATCCCCCCATTTTTACTCACAAATTTTCGCTTTCTAATTGTCAGCGAAAAGGTTAACTGCCGTCATGCTCCCAAAAATGGAACTCAACGTGATCTTTGTGGGACACTCATATACATTTTTAAATTCTACATTGTAGACCGAAAGCGACAGCGTGATCTGGGGACATAACCTTCCCACGCGCGTTTGTTATTTCTTTTCCTATTGAAAAAGGGTTTGCCCTCTTCCGAGTTTCCCGTGCTCTAAAGGAGAGAATGCATCACCTGTTTTAAAGAAACGCTAATCACTCTCCATGCCTCCCAACTCGACGATTCCCTTCTGCACGGCTACAGGACTTGTAACCAACTGGGACCATTCCCTTGTAGATGACCCGGATCGACAGAGAGCAATAGGCATCGGTGCCTCTTATCTTCTGTGGGGAGTGGTAGCTCTGTCATTGAACTGCTTCGTCTTCTCGGTTATTAGGTTGGTCTCTGTTTTTCATGGTCAGAAGGAAGTTGTAAGTTTAGCCGACCACCACTGATACAGTACTCCTGCTACAAGCTCATGTCGATCAACACGTTACTGGACATCGCAAACAACTTCAACGGACTGATTTTGGGCGGATTTTTTTCAATTTTTGAGATCAATCACTGCAATCCCAAACAAACTGTTTGGTCGCATGGTATTGGGATGTATTCGTACGGTAAGTTGTTTCTAAACCACAAGTATGCAAGGTCAGGTCAAGATAAACGTAGCCATCATCTGCTGATTAATTGGATTTCTTCTTGCATCATCATTTCTTTATTATTCTTTCAAAGTCCAGTTATGATTCACTAAAAGTAAAAAAACCACTTAGAATGGTAATCCCTGTATCTCCCTCCACAACAATCCCCAGAGTACGGCTTCGTTCCAACCTATTTCTCAAGGAAGGTCCCATCTACCGGATAAGAGCCATTTGAATTAGGGTCATTCTATCTCTTTCAGTCGTGTGGGCTTTGTACACCGCCGCCTCTGAAGTACTCGCGGTCAACCGACTCCTAGAATTTACGTCTCCACGCGCCAGTCGCATTCTCTTCGAAGGAAAACGTTGCTGGCTCTGGATTATCTACATTTTTCTCTATGCCACAATCGCTACCGTAGTCGCTCCGGACGCGTTCTATTTCTACGATCCATGGCAAGGAATGTATTTGAATCTACGTATATATCACGAGGTTCTCCTGCTTCCACTATTACCTTCATCCCTCAGCCTCTTCTTTTAGATCAACTACGTCCACATCGTTAATAATCTATCCAAGTTTGGGATCATTATATTCTGCTACACAGTTATGATCGTTCTCCTTCTCTACTTCACTAAGAACATGAGGAACATATCAATGATTCAAGTCAAGGTACAAAACATGTTTAAACATACAATCTACCGTAACTGTCTGTGTAGGCCTCTATTCAGGCATTCGTGATAGGCCTTCTTGCTGCTGGAGTCAATATTGGATACTTGGCCATTACCTACACTCCGAGTCTTGGGAGTTTGGACCCTTACAGAGGTGTCATTGGACAAATACTCTGGCAGATGCTTCACTGTAAGACCTATTCCTACAACTGATTTGACTCTGTTTAGTTGGGACAGGTATCATCTACTTGGTGATGAACCAAGCGGTAAGAACGAAGTTCTTGACTTTCATTCGCCGGAAACCAAGGAACGTGAAGAAGGTCATGGTTTTTACGAGGGTCAGCGCTGCGGCTCCTACTTTGCCATAGTCCACGATCGATGTGATTATATTGTACATACATACATGTTTTTTTTGGCTTTACGCGCATTACAGATAGAGTCACAGTGAACTTCAATGTGGCTTTTCAATTGGCTGGTCTTGTACCGCCAAGAGCAAAGATTCTGATCTACCCGAAAGTAGGCGGCATCAACTACATAATGGTCCTATTTGAAACAGTAAAATAAAGCATCCTTCTCGGGCAAGGAGATGACTATCGGTACAAAAAATATATGCATTTTCATATTTTTGCGACGGAGGCATTGGTTAGGATTTTAAGCTCGATTTGCTTTCTGGCTACTCGGCCCAACATAAATAAAGCACCTGGAAAAACTTCACCTCTCGCAAGCCCTCACTTCATCCGAAGTTTACTCTTGTGACTCACACAAATCAATGTTTACGCAGTTTCCGGTAAACATTGATTTTGTTATTCCCGTCATCTAGAACCCAGCCCTACAAAACATCGGTATGTTTTTCTTGTTCAGTGCCATGTGGTCCAACTTCTCTCCTTATCCGCCACAACTTTCATCTCCGTCGGCCTGTTTCAGAGTATGAGCTACGACTTGGAAACCGCTGAGAAGGCCGCGTATGCCCCGTTCTTCGGATTCATGGGCGCTGCTTCAGCCCAAGTCTTTACTGTGTTGGGTGCTGCCTATGGAACTGCTAAAGCTTCTGTCGGGATCACTTCTATGGGCGTGCTGCGCCCGGAACTCGTGATGAAATCGATCATTCCTGTTATCATGGCTGGCGTCATAGCCATCTACGGACTCGTCGTCGGCATGGTGATCCAAACCAAAGTGAAGAGGGCTAGTAAAGGGTACGATCTCTTCAACGGATTTTCCCATCTGGCCGCCGGACTCACATGTGGCCTTTGTGGCCTAGGTGCCGGATACGCCATTGGGATTGTCGGAGATGCCGGAGTCCGTGGCGCGGCACAACAGCCACGTCTTTTCGTCGGAATGATCCTTATTCTCATATTTGCAGAGGTAGGCAAATGAAGCAGTGGTAGAGTTTATGAATTTTTGTCAGGTCCTTGGTCTTTACGGAATGATTCTTGGACTAACGCTCCTTTAGAATATATGCACAATAACGTTGCTAAAGGAATTGGATTAATGGTGGCCAAAATTAGGGCAGAGACACACTCGATGAGCGTACATGTGTGAGATGTCCCACCACAATATGTGATGTGAGCTTTGAGCTTTGAGCAAAAATAGTTAGAATTTTGCTTGGAGTCAAGTCCTCGACAGCAATTCCTACTTTTAATCTGCCGTATATTAGGCTCTCTGGAACCAACTTGTAATTCCGAGAAGCGCACTGGTCCTCAAGAAATCACGATTGGAGGGAGTCATCTCCCAAACTACGAGTGTCCTTCAAGACATGCCCTCGAATACGTGCATAAGGCTGAATCCTATCCTGAAAACCGATTTCTATTCTGAATAACTGCAGAAAAAAAGCTGCCAAGCCTCTGCTACCTCTCAAACTATTGCATGTCAAAAATATTGGGGGGCGCTCTAGAATTTTCTCCATCCAGTATGGTTATTTTTGACATCTCACTGATCTATTTTGGGCATCAAGATTACGATGTTTTTGTTTTCATCGCCAATCTTTGATGCCAACAATGCGATTAAAAAGGTGACCTTCAGAAGCTCCTTGGAGGGCTGCATGCAAACTCCTTCGCACTAAAAAAACCAGTTTTTTAACTTAACGTTTCTTCTGCCCCGAACCATCGTTTCGAAGGACTTGCCCTTCGCTGCAACTGCTTCTAGCTATCTATCAGAGGACACGTGAAACGTCGGCTGGAATTCACGGGAGGTCAAAGAACAGCCGCCTCCCGCTCGTCGAAATCACCCTTTGCACGTTTGCGTTGTTTGTTGCGCCGAGCAGCGCTTGCTGTGGCATTGCTCTCCCTTCTCTCTCTCTCTTGCATACTCCTCGCCACTGCCGGTCGAGTCTTTATGCAACTTCTTCTCCTTCTTTCGATCAGTTTCGTCAATCTTGAGCCAATCGCATCTGCGATGGACTCGAATCAAAGAACCGTTCGAGCGTGTTTATCGCGTCAGTTGCTCACAAACGTTTGTTTTCTTTAAACATCTAATCGTTCTATTATGTTGACCTGGCGTCATTACTACTCCCTCGAAGAAGAACTGTCCTTCATATACGTCCTTCATACATGTCAGATTCAGAGCTTCTGTCCGACATGGACAGCCCGCCGCAAATCGAAAATCTCCTGGCGCTCGATGGATACCTCTGTCCCTATCGCGGAGAGATCACTCGGCGCTATCAGAACTTTTCGAAAACGCTCAAGCGCATCGACGAAGAAGTGAGTCCTTCCTCCAATACTCGATTGATCACGTGACCCAATGAGTTCGCCATCATAACAACGCGTGGGGTCCCGTGAAGTTCACGAGATCTGGGCAAGATGACATCTACTGGGCTGTTCGTTTTCAGCTGGGCGGCTTGGACCACTTCACGAAGGGATACCAGGAGTATGGTCTTAATGTCAAGAGCGACAATTCCATCGTCTGCCGCGAATGGGCTCCTGGAGCAGAGTCACTAGCGCTGGTCGGTGAATTCAGTGAGTTTCCTTTCCTGAGTTTAAACGTTCTGCCAATCCCGATTTCTTGACTGACAGGTAGCGTTTGGCGAATTGAAAAGCTGAGAATCTTACGGTAACGTCTACTAAGTTACTCCATGTTATACCACTCTGTATTCTCTCTTTCAAGATCTTCGGTCACAGGCTAGAACTCCCTGTTTCAGATGGCTGGAACAAGGAATCACACGTCTATCAGCGCCAGGCTTTTGGAAAGTTCGAATTAAGAATCCCCCCGACCGAAACTGGAGAATGCGCGATTCCGCATGGAAGCCATTTGAAGATTGCTGTCACTCACAACGGCAAGACGGAGTACAAACTGTCACCATGGGCCTCCTACGTCACTCGCCCTTCGGACTCTCTCGTCTACCAGCAAGTATGAATGCGACTTTTAATCTTTGCAACGGAATACTGTACTTTTAGACGTTCTACAACCCCAAGCCGGAAGACCGCGTTAAGCTGACGGAGCCTAACCCGAAGAAGCCCGATTCTCTGCGCGTATATGAAGGCCACGTGGGAATATCGAGCTGGGAGGGGAAGATCAACACATATCGCGCCTTCGCCGACGACGTTATTCCACGCATCCATAAGCAAGGTAAGTATCTAAGGCTCCCTATCCTTGTATGAAACTTTGGCGCTTAGGCTATAACACCATTCAATTGATGGCAGTGATGGAGCACGTCTACTACGCGTCTTTCGGCTACCAAGTCACGAGCTTCTTCGCCCCCGCCAGCCGCTCAGGAACTCCGGATGACCTCCGGTACCTCGTCAATAAGGCCCATGCCCACGGCATTACCATTCTCCTGGACGTGGTCCACTCTCATGCGTCGAAAAACGTTGAAGATGGTTTGAATCGGTGGGACGGAACTGATGGAGCCTATTTCCACAACAACAGCCGAGGATTCCACTCCGGATGGGATTCGCGCCTTTTCGACTACACACAGTAAGGCTCTTCCACTTGTGCTTATCCTGACATTTTCTATCTTGCAGAGTAGAGGTTCAGCGCTTCTTGTTGTCCAATCTGCGCCTGTGGGTTGAGGAATACGGGTTCGATGGATTCCGATTCGATGGTGTGACCTCAATGATCTACCATTCTCATGGATTGGGTTTGTAAACGTGGCATCTTTATGTGTTTCACGGGGCTTGTTTAGGTCAGGGCTTTTCCGGAAACTACGACGAATATTTCGGCCTGAGCGTCGATTGCGAATCTCTACTGTACCTGTCACTCGCGAATCACATGCTCCATAAATTCTACCCAGAAATTATCACTATCGCCGAGGTAAGTGCACAATGCGAGCCCATCACCCCTCTAGTCGCAATTTTTGGGGTACAGACATCTAATTCTTGACTTGAGATCCACTCTTTTTCATCTATTTACCGTAGCAATTATAGGAGGTCAGTGGAATGCCCGCACTTTGCCGGCCGGTCGAAGAAGGTGGACAGGGATTCGACTACCGTTTGGCCATGTCACTTCCTGACATGTGGATCAAGCTTCTGAAGCATCAACGTGACGAAGACTGGGACCTCGCCAGCATTGTACACACTCTAGAGAATCGCCGTTACAAGGAGAAGAACGTTGCTTATGCGGAGTCGCATGACCAGGCTCTAGTGGGGGACAAAACAATTGCGTTCTGGCTGATGGACAAAGGTATGGAGTGTTTGTGGCCCCTTTACACCTTCCTCTTCTTCAGAGATGTACGACTACATGTCCACAGTTACTCCCATGACGGCCATAATAGAGCGCGGAATCGCTCTTCACAAAATGATCCGACTTCTGACGTACGGCCTTGGTGGAGAAGGATGGCTCAACTTCATAGGCAATGAGTTTGGTCACCCAGAATGGCTCGACTTCCCTCGCATTGGCAACGGCGAGTCGTTCCACTACGCCCGCCGTCAGTTCAACCTAGTTGACGACGAACTGCTTCGCTACAAGTTCCTTAACAACTTCGACCGAGCGATGAACGAGCTCGAAGCCAAGTACGGCTTCTTGAGCAAGGGCCCCGTAAGTTGCTCCGTAGATTGCCTCCTACAATCACCTCACTTTGTAGGGTTTCGTCACATGGAAGCATCAAGACGACAAAGTGATCGCCTTTGAGCGCGCTGGCCTCGTGTTCGTTTTCAACTTCCACAATTCAAAGAGCTTTGAGAACTACAAAGTTGGCGTGGAACATCCTGGCATCTACAAGATGGTGCTTAACAGCGACTCCACGGAGTTCGGCGGACACAATCGCTTGCAGTCCGATCAAGACCATCATTCGTTCCCCGTGGGCTTTGCCTCCCGTTCACACCACATTTGCGTGTATGTCCCCACGCGCACTGTTATCGTCCTTAGTAGATCGTAGTGCAACTGTAGAACTTGTTGTAATAGTTTGTATAGTAAAAAATTGTTTATTTAGTTGAGTCCGTGTAGAAGGGGCGTGTAGGAAGTCTTATTCTACAGTTTAAGTTCCAATCGGCTTCAGCGTTTACAGAGGACTCGCGGTCATGTCGACTGTGTGAAGTAGAGGAAGATGAAAACTTCAGTTTCTCTGCGATGATCCCTTGAACATGACATATCGTCCATGTGGAAGATTCACCAGCCGAGACTGTCCTACAGTATCAGCATCGGTGAATGAATCCAACCATAGTGTTGTGCTGTCCATGGAGTGTTACAAACAGAACAGAGATAGCTTCGCAGAAATTGACAAGTAGTCGGGTGAGTGGTCAACACCTTGCTTGGTTTGACGCACTCTCACAGCGCGCTCGTTCGTGGGTCAAACTTCGTTTCATGTACGATCCGACGATCCATGGCACATGAAACTTTCATGGGTCTTTCATGATGAAAGATTGATGTCCAGGTTTCGCGGTCCACTGTCGCTGGACAGTAACTCCTATCCCGCTCCTGAAAAGAATCTACCGTATATCCTTTTTGACCTTTTCGGGCGATGGTGGAGGAGTGGTTTCAGTTCAGTGGCCTTCGGCTGCTCCTTCCGATGCTGCGCTGGGTAGATATTCACTCCTTGTCATGGTCTTACAGAGATTGCCGTTTTCTACTGTCTACACACTCTCTCTGTTTTTCTTCTGGTCGTACTTCTGATGCCCTGTGTGGTGGTCAAGCTAGAGGAGGTCTTCTTTTCGAAAATCGTTGTTAATGATGTTTGCCGCGTTCACATTATTTTTGTTTCGCGCTTCTGATCGCTTCTGATATTTTCAGGGACTAACCTACTAACAACATGAGTCACCTGGACATTGACGACCTCACCTGCGACTTTTCGCATATGAATCTCAAGGAGCCGTCGTTCCCTACCTTCCGTCCGGCTTGGAATCCTTCGGTGACCTACAAGACCAAAATGTGCAAGTTCGTGATGGTGAACGGCGTATGCCGTTTCGGCGAAAAATGCATCTTCGCCCACTCCCTGGACGAGCTGCGTATGCCTGCGTATTCCATGGACACTATGGTTTGTTGTTTATGTTCAGCTTGCTCGATTGACTTCTCCTTGCTTCAGCGTCGCAACATCAACTACAAGTACAAGACGAAGCCCTGCAACAAGTACCATCGCTACGGGTTCTGTCCCTATGGCGATCGGTGCCTCTTTGTCCACGGCCCTGATGAGACCCAGTCCAGCAGGAAGATCAAGTGTAGCTGCATGTGCGAAGAGCATCAGCACCTCCGCAAGTAAGCCCTAGACGTTCACAAACAGGAACTACAACAGTGTTTTCAGGAATGTCGATAGCCCCCATTACCTCAGTGATGCTATGGAAGCACATCATCGCGCTGACTTGAACACTGGGCTCTCCACGTGCCCGAATTACAACGGAATGGGCAAGAAGCGCGACAATGCCGAGTTGCTGTAAGTTGTTCGTTCCTTTTATGCACTGAAGTATGGAAGCCATTTCAGCAACAGCGCCACTGTCATGGGAATGCTCTCGTTCTTGGAATAAGGCCGGCCTTAGAATCAACGTATTTATTTGTTTGCAACAACTCATTTAATATTTGGTTATTATTAACGTTACAATGTCATTAAGTAGCTTATTGGAGTTGTTTATTGTTTCATTTTGGTATAAAACTTTGAAACCTATTTTCCTGTAGCTGCGAAGTGGCTGTTGTAATGCGTAGTTATGCGAGGCCTCCATTGAACTAACCAAACGGAGGACGTACTGGTCTATCCATGGTATGCAGACCCAGACGGCCGTCTCCTGCACCGGGCTGGATGGTGACTGTTGTTTCCTCCTCGTCCATCATTGATCCCTCTTAGCGGTCGGTTCACGTGCGTCATCGTTGCGGGCAGATAGCATGACCTCAGCTCCACCGGACAGCTTCGACCACGAGTTTCCGCGTATTCCAGATGGATTCAACAAATTCGAAGTCCTTCCAAGCGACAAAATTAAGGTAAAAAACACCTAGATTCTTCCTACTGGCAGCCTATATAGGTAACCGAGAAGCAATGGAAGGCCTCGATCGTGCTGCGGAATCATGGAAAGACTGGCGTCCTCTTCAAAGTGAAGTGCAACTCGAATGCACTAGTGAAGATTCTGGATTGTGCCGACCTTCTGCTCCCCGGAAACGAGGTGAAGGTAGAGCTCGTGCGCGCGGATGTTACGTTGGATGCGGAGGTTCGTGTCACCGTGCTCTATTGCCTCGTCGGTAATCAGTGGACAAATGACAAAAACGCGAATGTCTTCGAGTGCTGGCGCCGAGCAAAGGATCAAATGATACCGACAGTCTCCGTTGATCTGCCTGTCGTTGTGGAAAAGTGAGCGAATAAATGTTCTTTAGGAAAGCAGTGAATGAAGGATACATGTGTTGGGTACGGTTTAGGCTGTAAGAAGGTTTTAAGGATACAACCTGAGCAGACTTACGACGAAGAGTAGCACTAGCATGGGGCCCTTCAACAATGAAAATTTGCTGGCCGAACATTCGACATTTTCTTCATCCCATCGAACCTGAGCACCGTTTCGAAGTGACGCTTCTCAGGACGACGACTGTAGACGAGTCATTACATTTGCAGTTTGACCTACGTGGCACTATTTTGTCTGGTTTGTCTAGCTTCTGGACCTTCAATTACCGTTTTTAATTCATAATTAACTCGCGCTCCGATGGGCGCAGGACGATTTTCACCCGCATGATTTCCCAGTTGACATTGCTTTGGATGCGTCCGGGTGCAAATCGTTCGCAGGTGAAAACTTTCCGTTGTGATTGCTCGCTTCCTCCTAATTAATTTGTCAACGGCTCGTTTGTTTATCTGAAGGATGTCCGATTCAAAGTCTGTTTGTCTCTTTGAAGTTTCTCCTTGTAAATAGTCTGGCCGGGGCGGGCGTATTCGCTGCAATTCCTCGTTTGAATGTTTCTCTGTCGTCGATATTCTTTACACTCCTGGTTTTGAACCTCTATTTTTGCGTCATCATTTTCACGCTTTTAATTTATTCGGATGGAGCTTTCAGAAACCACCCAACATGGGTATCAGGTTTCTGGAATGTGTCAAACCGTTTTGTGGATTTGTCCCAGAAGTCTCAAAGCCCGAGCGCAAAATCCAGTTCCGCGAGAAGCTGCTATGGACAGCTATCACACTCTTCGTCTTCCTGGTCTGTTGCCAGATCCCCCTCTTCGGTATGACTTATCTACGAAACAAGCGTATTTATTATGACCCCTTTAGGTATCATGTCAACGGACAGCGCTGACCCCCTGTACTGGCTTCGCGCCATCCTGGCCTCGAACAGAGGAACGCTCATGGAACTGGGTATTTCTCCCATCGTCACCTCCGGAATGATCATGCAACTCTTGGCCGGCGCCAAGATCATCGAGGTAGGAGACACTCCTAAGGACCGCGCCCTCTTTAACGGAGCCCAGAAACGTGAGACCACGTCACCATTACTCTTCTTAACTTGATTTTAGTGTTTGGAATGCTGATCACCATCGGACAAGCCATGGTCTACGTTATGAGCGGCATGTATGGAGATCCAGCAGATTTGGGCGCTGGCATCTGTGCCCTCATCGTCATCCAGCTCGTGTTTGCCGGACTCATCGTTTTGCTCCTCGATGAACTTCTGCAGAAGGGCTACGGTCTCGGATCCGGTATCTCCCTCTTCATCGCCACCAACGTCTGCGAGACAATCGTGTGGAAGGCCTTCTCGCCGACCACCATCAACTCCGGCCGCGGCACCGAATTTGAGGGCGCCGTCATCGCCCTGTTTCACCTGCTCGCCACCCGCTCCGACAAAGTCCGGGCCCTCCGAGAGGCTTTCTACCGCCAGAACTTGCCCAACCTTACGAACTTGTTGGCCACGGTCCTCGTCTTCGCAGTTGTAATATACTTCCAAGTAAGCAGCGAACGCTCTTGACTCATAATATTGTTGTCTTCAGGGATTCCGTGTGGACCTTCCCGTCAAGAGCGCTCGCTACCGCGGCCAGTACAGCTCTTATCCCATCAAGCTCTTCTACACCAGCAACATTCCCATCATCCTGCAGTCTGCTCTGGTCTCCAATCTTTTCGTCATCTCGCAGATGCTGTACGCCAAGTTCGGTGGAAACATCCTCATCAACCTCCTTGGCACCTGGAGCGATGCTTCTGGTTCCCACCGTAACTTCCCCACCGGCGGAATCTGCTACTACCTGTCGCCTCCCGAGTCGTTCGGACACATCTTGGTCGACCCCATCCACTCCTCCACCTACATCGTATTCATGCTCGGCTCGTGCGCCTTCTTCTCGAAGACCTGGATCGATGTGTCAGGTTCCAGCGCCAAGGACGTTGCCAAGCAGCTGAAGGAGCAGCAGATGATCATGCGCGGTCATCGCGAGAAGTCGATGATCCACGAACTGAACCGCTACATCCCTACTGCTGCCGCCTTCGGAGGCCTCTGCATCGGCGCCCTCTCCGTTACTGCCGACTTCATGGGTATGTTTTTGTGCTTAGATACCTTGTACTCATTCTCGTCATTTTCAGGAGCTATTGGAAGCGGAACTGGTATCCTTCTTGCAGTAACGATTATTTACCAATATTTCGAGATCTTCGTCAAGGAACAACAAGATATGGGTGGACTTACTGGAATGTTCTTCTAGTTTTTCGTTGTTTTTGTTTTAATATATAATTGTTTGAGTATTAAACGTTGCGTTAGCGTTAGTACGTACACTCCATCGGACTTTTCAGTCAGTTTAATTAAAGGCCGGGCCATACTCTGCGTCTTTGACGCAGGTGTGTCTTTTTTTGTATGGCGACCACCCGCAGCGTTAATACAAAAAAAAGACGCACCTGCGTCAAAGACGCAGAAGTATGGCCCGCCCTTAAGGATTACAAGATTTTATGTACAAAATACAACAACCATTGCTATCACTTAGACTTGCTTGCACGTTGATCGAGTACAGGTGGTCGAGTACAAGTCATTCGTCGATGAGCAGCTTCGCATATGATTTCCTTGTCGCACACGATCGCACCTAAAGACATTCCTGATTTTGGCCATCGGACCATCTACCTACCGGTCGTCTCCCACTTGCTGTCACCTTTTCTTCCTCTTCGGACACCACCTCCTCTTCGTCCTCGCTTTCTTCCTTCTTCGCTCGCTTCGGTCGCCTTCCACTAGAAGCCGGAGCGCCGCGCTTCCGGGGTTTGTTCACCGGGGTCGCCTCCTTCTCTATGGGGACAGCCGACGCCTTCTTCCGCCCTGGAGTTCCATGCGTCTTGTGTTGCGCCGGAGACGGCGCTGCCTCTACTTTCTCCTTCTTCACCTCAGGACTCCTATTAGGTGCGGTAATAGCTTCCGCCTCAGCCGCCGCCTCTAGGACTGCTTGCTCCTGCTCGCTTACGGAAACGCCGGGAGGGGAACGTTCTCGGCGAACCGGAAAGAGGTCAGTCGAATCGCAGACGGTGCCGAAGGGGAACTTCTTGAGTTGCTCGGGTGATATTCTGAACAGCTAGGTTAAGTCAACGAAGTCAAGTCCTCAGGTGATTAAGAGGTCGCCATGCATATCGCTATAACTGTCAAGTTCCAGACCCTCTATCAGTTTGGATAAAACTTCTCACCTCTTGTAGTAATCGGTGTACTGTCCATGGATCAGCGCACACGGATACGCACTGGGCTTCGTCTTCTCCTTCGGTAGGACAGCGAACTTGTTTTTGGGATACTGACACACCATCGTCTGAATATCCATGTAGCCGGGGGCTCGCCACGAGTTGAACTCCTTATTGTAAGCAGCGGCTTCTTGTACAGCCTCCTTCATCCTCTCCGCCAGCGGACGCTTGTCCACTTTACTCTACAAGATATTCCACGGTCACCATACAAAAGAAGGGAGGGCTTACGGTAAGTGCGTTTCTCTGTTCCCGTCTTCTCCGCTCAACGACAACCTTCTGATACTTGGAATGTTGCTCGGGGTACTCTTGAGCCATGAGATCGTGAACGTCGGCAGCTTTCAAGGCGGTAAGATTGGATAATACTGAAATGCGCATTCCTAGGAATCTCGCCATGGGAGAATAAACGTACGATGAGAAGGCAGGTTAGACGCTAGTTTGTAGACGCTTTCGAGGTGTTCACGCTCGTCAGGCTCGACACTACGACGGTACATCGACGAGTACTTGCGCTTGAAGGACTTCACGTCGAGGAGCTCTGCAATCTGCTCCTGAAGGAAGTAGCGGTCTCCGGAACGCTCAGGCCATTCGTATTCGATGATGTGGTTTGCCTCGATCTGGAAATGTGACGGCACCGCTAACGAGCGGGAACCCTTCGTCTTGCTTGCTTCGCCTGCAAGAGTTTCGTTAGCACAGTGAGCGAGACAGACAAGGTAAGCGTCTATGTCTAGTGTCTCTGTTATACTCTGCAGATTGTAAAACTACCAGACAGATCGGCGTGGAGCCTTGTCTATGCCTACTACTTCAACAACTATGAAAACAACGTACTGTCGGCTGTGGATGAGAGAGTATCCTCCTCAACAGTCTCCTTGTTGGCGCTGGTAGCATCTGTGGACGAGCTAGACGCTTGCTGGTCATCGGGTACGGGAACCATAGTCACCGGAGTCTCCTCTTTCTCGACGTTCTCATCGATCGCCGGAGCGACTATTTCCGCATCCGTCATTGCGATGTGCGAAGGGTGACGCTACAAACCTGAAGCATTGGTTGTGAGACAATGCGGGTGGCGAATGCGCGATAAATCGGCCATGGCGACGATCCACAAACCCAAGGAGCAGTGATGGCGTTCGCGCCCACAGCCGTATGGTCCCGACGCGATTTGGGAAACATGGCAGTTCCATGGGTTCGACAGAAGGGGTTCGGAACAGAGCCACGAATCAACAAGGAAACGGTGTCGGAGATAAGCTTTGGAGACTTAGAAGTGTGAAATTTATGTGCGGATGTAAAGACGATTAACAAAAGCCCGTTCTGTAAAGGCGTAGTTTGTGTGGGCCTGTTCACACCTTACAAATCCAATGAAGAACAATGTCTTCCTATACAATCAAGAGGGCCAAATCGGTCGAAGTTATGTAGAGACATCACCAGCCAAGCCAGACAGACTGCACACAGAACGCACAAAAGCCAGACACAAGATGTAGACAGCACAACAGTTACAATTGGGAATCCAAGAGAGACGACATATTTTACTTCGAGATTAGTGCGAAAACAATATACATACAAAAAGGTACAAAACAACCTCTCAGGTAACACAAGTCTTGCGGAAGCCATTATGAAGCACGAGTCTTGCAAAAGCCATTATGAGGACAATACCTGAAAGTAGACGTTTAGAACAACATAATAAACAAACAAAAAACGTACTTCAGAGTGTGGTTCTCAAAACCGCGCGCTCCGCATTTCATACAGGGTCGCATACGAGCGATCTCCGGACAGTTTTTGTTGGTGTGGCCTGTATCAGGCAAAATGCCACGGGCCCTACAGAAGCAGCAGGACGGAGACATGGCACGGAGAGCGGCAATCACCGCGGCTTCTGACTCGAAGGCATCGAAAAGTGCCGCGAGAGAGGGCGCGGACCACGACGGGCTACGACAACGAGTAGTGGCGCTGTGCGCCTCGGCAATCACCTCAGGCGAAGGAGGCATCTACCTAAATCGAATGATTACGGGATCATGGAAATAATCACGAAAAACGATATTAAATAGGTCCATATTAAACAACCTACTAACGAACCAGAAAACAAGGTAGTACTTCCGCTTCCGCGAACGGCGCACTTTTCAATGAGGGGCCCAAAAGTTCCAAAATGCAAAACGACAAACTTTCCCTTCGGGAGTTTATTGCAAAATCTTATGAAGATGTTGCGAGTATTAAGGAAGACGAAATGCACAGAATCACTTCACCTAACGAGTACAAGCGTTTCTCTCCGAAGAGTGTAACTCCTACCGACGTGTCACGAGTCGATAGAATGACTACTCTTCGGGCCGTCGTCGAACCCCTGACCTTCCGCGTCCCATCCTAGCAGCATCGCAATGAGCCACAGAGCTTGCTGAAACGAGTCCTTGATTTCACCGTTATGCTTCGCCCTAATTTTGCACAAACGAACAAGAGAGGTGATCCATAAGGTCTTTTGTTTTCTAAGACGCGAGTCGAGCCAAGGCTCATATGTCGGGTCTATGGTTCATTGTATCTCCCTCTTCGCTCTTCCAAACAAGGTGCACTCTATCAAACCTTTCGACGTATTTACAGCATATATTAAATTATTAAAATATTATAATATCCATATACGATCGATATACCCAGTATTAGTCCTAGTACACAACTGAAAACTCCTTTGATTTGGAGGATACGTAGAAATCTGTTTTCGAATATGCCTCCGGTCACTTTTTCAGGAGGAGCTTTCTGACGTTCCCATTCGCGACACCGTTCGACGCCGCCTGAAGAGAACTGATCGTTTCTGTTTGGTCAGCCAGTCTAGCACTCATATCGGCCAGGTGATCGCACATGTTCCGCATTTGCTCTTCGTAGCCAGCGCGAACCGTCTCCAGGTCGTCCTACAAAGAGCTTTTATAATATCTGAGACTAGACAGAATACGCAAGGGGACGTCTACGATCTACAAATTACTGCCGTCTACATGTCTGCCTTCATGTCTTCATACATTCAGACGATTGTGAGAATACCTACTTGTCTAGACAGTTCTTAGACAACTTACGTTGAGCTCAACGGCTTTTGCAGCATAGGTTTTTGCTTCTTCGCGGAATTTCTCCCGCTCTGCTACGGTAATTTCGATATGTCTCTTGATGATTTCGCACTGAAACACGCAAACTTCGATCAGTAAATAAGGAAATGAGGGGAATACCTCATTCTGGTAATAATTTGCGCGGCTCCTGACGATCTGGAGCTGATTTACGAGGTCCGAAATCTTGTCTTTGTAGTGAGTATTCAAAAGTTTCATCTCCGCTTCACATCGATGAACTGTCGTACAATTATTGGATGCTGCTACTCTGAAACGAGTTACTCGGCGAAGGAACGTAGTGGATTCAAGCTAATATCTGGCTCTACCCTGCAAGTGGTGAACAGGAGTGTACATCAATTTGGTCATAACTGAGAAAGGCATGAAAACTCACTTATCCGCAAGGGCCGACTCCAATTTCATCTTTAAAAGGGCGATGTCCACTTGATTCTGCTCCTTCTCCGTCTCCATCACTGCTAAGCGTTTCTGCGCGTTCGCTATCTCCGCTTCATAAAAAACGATCCGTTGGCGGTGCTCTTCTTCCTTCTCCGCGCCATTCGATGTGTCTGGGTCCGCAGACGTAGATGTCTCCGCTGTCTCCAGGTCCACTTCCTTCTCTTCATCATCGAATGGATTCGCTGGCTTCGGACTGGGCTTTGGCGTTGCCGACGTAGAAGGAATCTTCAATGAGAGGCGCCGCATGGGATTGGCGGTCAGCTTGCGATTAAGGAGTTGTTTATGGTGATTGCAGAGCATGTGAATGTCGATGCAGTGGCGGGAAATGGTTTGGAAGGACTGCTGCACACAGTCGTTAACACACTTCAGTTTCTTGGATGCCGTTGGGATCCGGTTCTCTACGAAGATCTTCTTCACGAAGCTTTCAGCCACCACAGATGCGCAGTTCGCCATCCGCTCCAGAGAGCGGACCACTTCATCAGCGGCGAGGTCATCAATGTTGGAAGCGTCGAAAAGTTCTACCGTATTCTTGAACAGAGCGACCATATCGATAAAGTGGCTTCGCCACTTCTGGTTGAGTTCGTCGAGATTTGCCGTGCACCACTGGACACGTGATTCGGTGTCGATGCTGATGTCGAAGAGCGGAAGCACTTTGCCCTGGAACGTTAATAATGAAGTTGTATAGGTCATCGTAAGCTAGAAGCATATAGCTTGTTTAGGCTAGATTGAAAAGTGTAGCTTAGAAAGCAACAAAAACTGCTCTAAGCCAAGTATATCTCATCCATGTCCCCTAAGACTTCACAAGACTCCAGCCGGAATTTTTCTCTTCGACGATCATATTTTAGAAGTTTCATTTATAAAGCACCTTTCACTTACTGAGCATTCCTGAAGAACAGCTGCAAACGTAGTTGCGAGCTCTGCCACATCTTCTCTGACCTGGAAATGAAGAAGGCATCTTCCAGATCAACATACGGAATGTCCTACCTGTCGAAAATCCTGATATCCAACCACATTTTCAGCAAAACCATCTAAAACAGGCACTAACCCCGTGAAAGATTCACTGGCATGAATAAGGCTTTGGGAGTACTGTTCTATAGAACTTGGTAAGGGTTCGAAGCTGATGTCGCACGGGTAAAGTTGAGATCGCTGACCCAGCGTGGTAAGTAAGTTGATCCAGCCGGTCACTATGTTTTTCAAGCGCTTCACGAAGTCCATTACTAAACCATGGGACTAAGAATAGACATACATGTAAATCTTCTCTAACCTATAGACTTAAGTTCATCGGTCTCCAGTTCCACGAAAGTGGAGTCGACATGTGCGCGGATCAGCTCTTCGGCAACGTTGATCCCAGCCAAGCAGCTCAAGGGGCTTGAGAGACGATTCGCGGGGGCCTTCCCTTGTCGGACGGCGAGACGGTCGTTCTGTTGCATGAGTTCTTCGTTTCGTGTCTGAAGTCTCGCTATCGTCTCAAGTAGCTTCATCCTTTCTGATTTTGTCTCGTCGATCAGCTGATTCGCTATCGCGATTTCGCTTTTGTGTTGCTCTTGGAGGGTGAAGATCTAAATGCTTGATCTTTATGCTTGTCAAAGGCGATAATGTTTGGAATTCCTTTCGCATTTTTAGTCACCAATGCCTGTCTAGCTAGTCAAAGGCTACAGCACATCGCTCTCCAAAATCGACCGTAATCAAAGTCTCAGTCTAGACAATTTGACCCACCTCATTGTGCAGCTCGGCATTCTCTGCCAATTTTCTAGACAGCTCCTGCTCCAGTAGACCACTGTCGATGGCGGCGTGATCGAACGTCTTCGAATGTTTCAGCTCACTCTTCTTCTTGCCTTTCTTCGGCGGCTGTGGCACATCAGTACTCGCCAGCGACTCCTGTAGCTTCTCTATTGTTTTCACCAGGGCATCATTCCGCGCGCGGAGCTCATTGAACTCGCCTTCGAGACGTCGAAGCCGCGAATCCTTTTCATTGGCTTCCGACTGGAGATGTGAGTTCCGAGTCTGCTCTTCGATAACGGCCGACTTCAGAACAGGCACTTGGGCACGTAGCTGAAAGAGTGCAAGTTGCAGATAGTGTTAACTCCGAAGAATGTATAGAGAAAGACTACACTGTCTTCTCATTAAAAGTTACGTCAAAGCAGTCTCAAGCAGCACACAGCTACAGTAGTAGTTCCTAATAGCAGATAGCTCTCGTCCGAAAAGATAACAAGAAGATAGAAGATAACAGGCAAATCAGAAACTTTTCCAGGCGTAGATCTCCATCTTCCGCCGTAAACGGGCAACAGCACAAACAAAACGGTTTAGACGTTTGAGTCTATGTCTGAGACTTACCTTGGCATACTCGGCGGCTAAACGCTGGTATTTCGAGTTGATATCAGCATTTGAAGAGATCGTCGACATCGGCTCGGAAATAATCACCTGGAACGGAGGAGAATGCGTGAATCAATCGATCTGCCTTTGTTTATAAGCGAAAACTGAGAATTTGAGGAGCGCGGGCAACGTCATCACAGCGACGTCGACCACACACGTCGGAAGTCTTCCATCGTCGTGCGCGGACAGAGAGCCTTCGAGGACGCCCAGCGCCTCAGGCGAACGACCTTGCGCACAGCCTCATTCCAAGACGGTCTCTGATTCGATTCCAACCACCCGGTGGAGGCGAAATTGATCGATCGCGGACTGACAGCGTAATGGACGTTGGGAAATTGCGGACTTGGCGATGCTTTTAATGGAACAACACTCTTCATGGTCACGGTAGAAACAGAGCTTGTGGGTTACGGTAAGGGGTTATGGTAAAGGAACAAAATGTCATGAAGAATAGAAATGTATGATCTCTTCTCTAACAACAGAACACCGTCTATGTATACCCAAAGTAAAGTGTGAACCCCTTTGGGTAATCTGCAAACGTAGATCACTTGCGCCTTGCTCATATACCGCTTCGTACCGTTACGTACCGCACTTGCTGTTTGGTGCTTAAAAGCTATTGATTTTCAAAAAAAAAAAGTCAAAAGAAATGAAAGAAAGCAATTTTTGGAAGGTGCCGAACAATGATCAGGGAAAGAGATAGCACCTTATAACAATCGGCAGAAGGTAGGTAGCGAGAGTAGTGGATACGAAGGGGCAGAACGAACTCAAGCTATCAATATCATCACACATATTCGGTGACCTCTGGGTGAAGAAGTGCCGCATCTTCACATGACTTGTCACTAGAGCTGTGATTCTCTCACACTTCTGCCCACGAGCTCTCGTGCATAGCATGAGATCGGCATCGATTTCCGGAACTTTCAAAAACAGCTTGATAAGAAATTCTGAGACGATGTTATGGGATCTGGCAGAGGGTAGCGAGAGCAGAAGACACAATGGGGGTACAGAACAAAATCGGGCATGGCCGCTGAACAACTACCGTACCTCTCGAATGTTATCTAATATTATCTTAAGTGTACTGGACGCTTTAGTAGTGTTTAAATTGCAGCCAAAAAAATCCTCGTATTGCAATTGCAAAAAAAAACGAGTGAAAAGGTTAACTTTCCGAAAAGCATCCCTAGAGTACGACTACGATTGATACTATACTATGCTACTATCGTCGAGTGGCACTTGAGATTCCGTGGGCATATTAAGCTCGGAATCTAAAGGTCGCATTCGTCTATGGGTTGGGGCTTGTGAAAATTGGTGTAGAGGAGTGAACATATATCTATTGAGTTGTGAGAAGCTCGTTTAGTTCAACCTCACACACACGATCAACAACTTCTCCAAGTCGGCGTTTCTTACCGTCGCCTATACACTAATGCTCTTCTTCATGTATCGTGTCCTCAAAGTCAACGGGTCCACGAAAATCACTCTTCAGCAAGTCAAGGTGTCCGTCCAAGTTCTGGCTATCGCAGCATTGGCTGACGTAGCGAACATCGCGTACGTCATTGTTCTCAATGTTCCGTTCAGTTCCGAAACAGAAAAATACGCGGGCGTCATTGGCGGGCTACTGTGGATGTCTCTTCACGGTTAGGGCTCCATATTGGTCTTCAGGGATATGTCTTCAGGCATCATCTACATGATTATGAACAATGCGGTTCGGAGGAAGTTTAAGGGCGCCTTCTGGACAGGTGCACAGATATCACCGCTCTCTGACTTCACACTTGAAAGTAGAAACACTTGAGTTGAATTACGATGTAAATAGACGTCGACTATGCTGCGAAGACAGCAAATTCACTAGCAAATATCTTAGATGTCCCGACCCTTTACAGCCTCTTGACTTTACAGGAGTGGGGAACAATTTTAACTTTTTGCTTTTAAAAACATTATAATCGTGTTTATCATTTGTCCTTTCCAAAGATGTCACAAGCATAAGATTAGTTTATCTATATACGATAATGTATCTACAAGTATGTTCAATATGCGATATGTATTTACAAGTATGTTCATGATATGGCCAATTTTCTATTCAAATTCATCCTTCGGTAAATCCAGCTTCGGAACTTTTTTGATTCTTAAGCGAGAGCGTCCTACACCGGCAGAAACGGTCGCTGTCATGCGGAAAGTGCGCATATCGTCGCTCGAATCACTGTCCACAGCTCGGGCAGTTGGTGATTTCATCATTGACATCATGGGCGAGTCGCTGTCATCTACTGGAGAGGCGTTCGGTCTCTGGCATATGTCATCTGGTGCGACAACAAATGATTCGATGTTAGGAGAAGGGCGACGCTTTGAATGGGTAAATGGAGCTTGTTCCATTTGTGCGAAACGATGATGGTCCAATAGCATCTCAGCAGTCGGTCGGGCGCTAGGTTCTGGATCCATCATGCTCTTAATTATGGAGCTTAATTCGTCTGACAATCCTAAAGAATAGTTATTATAGAATTTTCCTTGTAGTACTATTTACCGTTGAAAAAATAGGTAGGTATGTTATTCTCTCTCAGATCGTGCCAAGTAGGTCCTTCCCCGGGTAGTTCCCGACCCGATGCAAGCTCGAGAATCGTGATACCCAGGCTAAATATATCTGACGGTTTGCCAGGCTGTTCATTCAGCACTTTGGCGTCAAGATATCGTTTGTCGCCTTCATCCGCTTGGAATTTGTCCTCCTACAACTTAAGGGTAGTTGAAAAAAAACAAATAAGAACTTATACCTTTGCAACATCTCTCATTAAGCCAAAATCGCCCAACTGACAAACTCCTGACTTTGTAACGAATATATTTTCTGGCTTGATGTCCACGTGGATCAAATTTAGACTGTGCAGGTAATGAAGTGCCTAAAATTTTGAACGGTGTTTAAGAGTAATCATGTCGCCACCAACCTGGAGTAAATCATGGAAATACTTCCATAGCGTATCTTCGGCAATTTTGTGACTTTGCGACACAATCTGGTCTAGACTCGTTTCACAGAGCTCTGTCTGGATATACAGACGTCTTCTTTCCTCCCAGGCGCGAACAAAATGGACCAAGTTCGGATGATTGCCGACGAACTGCAGCTTTTCGACTTCTCCAAGTTTTATACGTCGATCTGTGTCGTTTTTGTAAGCTTTCTTCAGTTCTTTAATTGCATAGTAGACGTCTTCGCCGTTTGGCTTGGCGGAGAAAACTGTGGCAAATGATCCTCCTCCAATTTGTTTTTGAGTCGGAAAACATTGGTCAAAGTATGTATCCGTAGAAGAGAAATCGTAGAATTGGGAACGCATCAGTGCGTTAACTATATGATTAGCGGTCAAACTATTCTTCTGGAAATAAAACGTACCGTCCTCTTGTTCGCCATAGAACGATATAAACACTGGGTGGACGAGGTCACTTTGAGTTCGACGCGTTCTGGACCGCTGAGTACCTCGTTCTAAAGCGGCTGGGCAGCTCTGTGCAGACTGGTTAACGCTTAATCCGTTCCTTTTTGGTGTTCTTAAGAACTAAAACATCTATCTCATTGAAAGAACGATTTCCAGGACCACATACCTCCCTCTTCGATGACACTGGTGAATCGGTTAGCGCGTTGGAGGCTGGCGGTGTATTGGGTTGGTCCATCGCTGATCCTGTAAGCAGACGTCCACAGTAAGTTGCTAAGACGTTTGCAGTTTTCTGCAACAAGAGACAACCCTCTGTGATGCCGCGCTGTGTGACGTATCACGTTGTGGTGGGTTACACCTCATGCCCTCACACCCCATGTGATTCTCTCACATATTATTCTCGATGGAGTGTCTTGTTCGCCTAATTATAATAATAAAGGAAGTATATACCGTGGAATAAGAAAGGGAACTATGGCCACAGGAAATACGTAGATGAAGGAAACGTAAATTGGGTTTGGGTAATGAGCTTCAGAGCTCCACATATTGGCACCTTCACAGCGCGAGGTACGACGAGCGTGAGATGCAAGCACGACAATACATGCGCGCCTATGTAAACTAGACTGACTCGTCGTACCTAATAACAGTGAAAAGCGTCACATTTTTTCTGACACCTATGACAGTGGATTCCATTGTTAAGGATCCCAACGCAAACAAAGACTTCTCTACAGCAACAAAGTTAACGGTTTTACGATAATTATGGAGTCTGTGTGTCTCTGTAATTCCAAACTTGGCTGTAGATATGGATTCCAAGCAGTATCCACCATTTCCTGCAAAATCGAAGGTTCTCCCGCAAGACTTACAGCTCACCAGAGACTGATTCATCCGGGATATCTTAGCTGTGCTTTGCAAGTGGACTGAATAAGTAGATTCTCATTATTGAAGTAGATTCACCGGAGAGTAGAGTCCCGGAGACTTCATTTTCGAAGTAGAAGTATTCATTGAAGTAGATTCTCTTTGCCAATGGCCATAGAGCATTTACCCCCTAGCGGTAAAATCGGCACGTGTATTATATCCCATTTCTACTGAACTGTTGCACACGCTTCGACATAGGCATTGCCCACATATTGTACAGCGTCCCAACAGCCATCACCAATATAGATGCAAAGTCACAGAGAAAGACAAACCAAAGTCCCGGAGAGTTCATTTCCGCTCAATAATATAGCAACAATCTATCAGTAGGATAGTCACCAAGTAGTATATCCTTCATCAAGAAAACGGTGGATATCACAGAGGAGGTCGGCGGGAAGGGCGATCGCCGATTCCGAAACCCGCTCAGAACGCGTCCGTTTCGACGAAGAAGCCTCCTGCGGGACGTGTGCCGGAGGAAACGATTCCTGCGATGTGCCGACTGTGCGTCCGAACGTTTCGGCGTAATTCATGAGGTCCTCCATGGCGGTAAGGTTCGCGTCCGCCAGCTGCTCCTGTCGTTCCTCTTCCTTCTGCTCGATAGATCGGATGTCCTTCTCGATTAATTTTCTGAAATCCTTGTAAATTGAACATCCATATTCCGAAATTTCATGCTTACCGTACTCGTTGATCTTGAGATCTTGCGATACCATCGATGTCTTTGCAAAGTGTCCGCACTGCTACCTCCAGCTGTTTGATCTCCGGCCCGTACCTGAAATACATTCCTTCCTCAAAAAAGCATGTGATTTTGCGCTTACTGGGCGGGATCCTCATCTTTAATCTGAAGCAGCAGGTTGTGCAACTTCAACAGGGAATGACCGGCGGTCAAGTAGCATTCGGCGACGCTCTGAAACACGTAAATAGAGCCGACCACACTTATCTAAACGTACCTTGACGGAGAGCGTGTTATTTGAAGCCACCGGACGATTCGCCATCTTCATGGACCTAAAATAGGATTAAAATAACCAAAGATGGAAAAGGGTAGATCAGGCCTGGGGGAACGACGGCCGCGGTCAACCCCCTCCCAAATATCCGACTCGCAGCCGGCAATCAGGGTCTTCGCTGCGGGACTAGCTGCCGAGTGGTCGAAGTGGTGGGCAAGGGGATGGTCAATTCAGAAGGCTCCCAGAGGACACAGAAGGAGCCAACTTGGTCGTATAGGGGGTCAAACGAACCGCCACAGTCTGAAGCATCAAACAGATAGGTTCCCATGCCCTCCCAAAGTGCTCCCTGAGGCGTGGTTGATCGATTTCCATAGAGCTATGCTAAATCCATGCCTATTTTGGCTGTTGTTCAGAGCTATGTTTTATCTGATGCCCAGAATCAGTCTCAGTTTTCTGCTAAATTGTAGAACTGGACCTCAGAATGTGAACTGTTCTTCTGCTGATCACGAGCGTAAACAATATGAGGTCGCTTGCCTCCCCCTCATAAGCAAATGTGTTTCTCGGTTCCATGACCTTCCTGTTTTCTGTTCTCGCTCACAAAGGTGATATATGCTCAAGAAGGATTCGTACAACCGAGGATAGAAGAAACAGTCCAAACCACAGGACCTCTACAGGATCATTCCTATCAAATATTGGGGCCGTCCTGATAAAAACACTCTTAAATTCCACGACAACTTTAGTTTGCAGGAGACGTGTTTTCTGAGCTTGATAACGCACACGGTGGCTGCGAGTCTCCACGAAAGTCTCTTCTATGGTCGCACGTATTGCGTGCGTGTGTTGCCTCAAAGGTGTCCTATTACGAACAAATTTTGTTAGCCTCTTATTTACATGTGTCTTGCGTGTACAAATTGTCTTTAGTGAAGGTGAATGGTAGGTTGCTGGCTTGGGGAAAGCTAGTTCCAAATTCCATAAAAAAAGTCACCTTGATATTGTACGTATGGCTCACATACGCAACGATTTATACAACATTCCGATGTTTTGCACTCTGAAATAGAGCATGCTGGAAAATGCCCAAATCTATGGCTAGGAACTTCTTACTACGCTAAGCCGGTTTGCAATGTCCCTAATCCTGTCCTAGTTCTCACTCTTCATCCATAATTGTCACCCACATTTTGCACCCGTCCAGTAGCTGAACGTCCTAAGAACGCGTCGATCCCGTTAGCTAAGCTCTCTTATCATTTAAATCCCCTTAACCTCGATCGATGCCACTGACTCGCGATTCCAATGTTCTCCGACGTCCGTCCCCGTCTTCTTATCATCGCCGCCGGAGCTCTCGCGTCTTTCCCGTTGAAATATGATTTGTTCGCTTATCGAAGCGCCACTTCTCGTTGCCACCAACGGACAGGATGTCGTCGCAAAGTGGGTCCGTCACAAAGACGCACGCAAACAGGTAAGCCTGATCTCATATCTTCTCATTTGAGCTTGCTGTGGAAGGGAGGGTAAGAGTTTTACCATATTATTTTAACAGAAAAAAACAACAACAGAATTACAAGCGAAGGTCCCAATGCATTGAGTACAAAATTCCAAGGCAAGAGATAACAAATATAAGATCTTATGACTATTTTTTTTTAGCGAAATCGCGTGTTTTAATATATCCAAGCATAAGAGTTCAACACATAACCGCATTTGATTTCGTTCTTTTAACGATTTCGGCGCAGCCCTCTTTCTCATTGATCCCTTTCCAGCGTGGTAAGCATCGGCAAGCTCCACAAGAAGAAGGTCAAGGAGATCGCGACGTTCACACACTTCGAAGAGATTCTGTCCCGGATCAACCCCTTTGGCCCTTACCAGATATTCTGCTGTATTTTCATCCTTCTCGCGCAGATCGAATGGGCTGGTGAGTCGTTTTCGGAAGTGGCTATATACCAACCGGCCGTGTTCCCCATTTTACCCAACCCTTATCAGTGTTGATTTCGATGTGCCGACCACGAAATGAGTCAAACATTCTCTCACGACTTTTTTGAGTCAATTGACGTAAACGGGAGTTTTATAGTCGTGGGCGTAGACACAATTTCCGGTAGTTTTTTTTCTCTTCGTTGCAAGACATTATTGTGAAGCTATGAGCAGAAGGGAAGTGTAAGTAAATAGGCAAGGAGGGTACTCGGTGGACGCAAGGGGATGGAAGAGTGCAACCCAGGATACAACGCCCTTTCACGTGTTTTTCTGCGACAGCAGGACTGGTCCATAAAATAAATAGTACTGCTGACGCTGATGTTGTTTGAAAATTTTTTGCATCATTCCCTAATATTCAGATAAGCATTTATGATCACAAAAAACATCGCTTAGAATGAAATAAACTGGGTATTTCTGAAAAAGGTGGCCCCCTCTCGTTCTTATTGTTCCTAGTAGTTTTCTTTTGCTTGATTTACGACCATCACACAGTCGTTGATTAGAAGCTCCACGTGGGTGTGTCAAACGACAATTTGTTATAGTCTTCCCAGTAGTGACAATGGAGTCAGTGGTGGGAAACTGAGCCGGCTAACTGACTGTGAGTTGCTGAACCGGATATTTATGAGCAGATGTTTCAAATAAATAGTGCACATTACAGATTTAGACTTATGGTCCTACTTTATAATTCGGTTCAAAGTTTTCGACCGTTCAATCGTTGACAAAAATTGCAAATAAATATACAAATGCTTCGTTTTCTCACGAACACATGTTTGCATCACACGGACTGCAACAAGTATCTTGTGCCATGTGACTTGACCTCAATATGCAGCTGAAAAAGCGTCGTGATAGTACCTGCACAGTAGCAGCGTCCGTTCCGCCTCTAATCATATCAATGGGCTTAGCGACGCGCGATAACATTCCTAGGCACGCACCGATTACGTCAATGGCGGCGCTCGGTGATCTCTGACAGATTGGCGCGTCCTTGCTTATGTAGACGTATAATTCAATTTGATGGCGTGGTACTTCTGAGGACACCTCATGAAGCCCTTGATCTGTGCTACGTTACAAGCGTCCAGGTACGAGCATCCACATGGTTTAACATGCGAGGCTTGGACAACACCTAGGGGTATCCCAAAACAAAGCAGTTTCCCCAAATTGGACCCAAAAATTCGATTGACATCTCTCTATGCACTTTGCCTTCTAGGAAACTCCTCGTTCGTGAACATCCTCGGCCTTGTTGAGCCCGACTGGAACTGCACCTTCCTTGACGGCACATCCACAATCATCAAAGCGCCGACAAACGACAAAAAATGCGACATTTTGAAGAACCAGTGCGCCTCCTACACCGCCAACAAGAGCTCGGTAGACTTCTACTCCATCATGGCCAGCTTCCGGATGATCTGCGATGATAGCTTCAAGCCGGAGACGATTCAGATCATCCAGGCTTCTGCTATGGTAGGGCTGTATGAGAGAACGTTTATGCATGAGTTCAGTTCGGAGGGTCCATGATCGGAGGCCATTTGGGTGACCATCTCGGTCGAGCGACCTGCTTCTTCATCAGCCAGCTGTGTCTGGTGATCACCTCCGTCATGACGATGGCCGCCATCTCCTGGCAAACCTACTCGATCTGTCAGTTCCTCTTCGGCTTTTTCTACGGTGTCATCGAGGTCACATCGATGACCATGTTGATGGAGATGACCAATAACAGGTAGGGGATTTCTATTTGGAGAAGCCATCTCTAGAAACGGCAAGCCGGTTTTTACTGAAGTTTTGAAGCACCTTCATAGGTCATCCGCCATATACCCTATGAACTTCATCTTTCAGGTACCGTCTCATCCCGAACGCCTGCTTCCAATGGCCATTCGCCTATCTGTCCATCTCGCTGATCGCCTTCCTCACCAAAGACTGGCAACTGTTCTTCGTCTTCCTGAACCTGCTCATGACGCCGGTCATCATTGGCTTTATGCTCTTCTCGGAGAGTCCGCGCTGGCTCGTCGCCACAAATCAGCTGGATAAGGCCTGCAACGTAGGTGTCAAAGTTCCATCCTCATAGGCCCTAAATGCTTTATAAATCAATTGACCGATCGAGTACACGCAAACTCCCGAGGATATATAAGAAGTTTCTTTCAGGTACTGAACGACATCGCCCATGAGCGATGGAACAACGCACGCATCAAGTTCACCACGCGGGACCTCGAGCTGATTCCTCGCGAGGAAAACCGGCCCATCTTCTACAACTTCTACCACCTTTTCTCGAGCAAGCGACTCGCCAAACAGTCCTTCATGCAGATACTCTCCATGTTCACGTACTCAATTGTCTCCAGCACCTACATGTTCTCCGTTTTCGAAACCGAAGGTACCGTAACCCCGTCGCTCTAGTCAACTAATCGAGCTCTAGAGGACAACGCCATCCTATTCACCTGTCTTGATGGACTGTTCCGTCTTCCCGTGCCCATCCTCGTCATTCTTCTCGACTACAAATTTCCAAAGTTTGGTCGTAAACTGCAATTTATCCTCTCGCTAGGTAAGGATAGTCTACCGTAATCAGCGTAGCATGCTGTTGCAGCTGCCACCGGACTGTGCTACGGAGCCGTAGTGGGCATGGTAGCCTTTGGAATCAGTTACAAGCACATTGCCGTGAAGGTGTGCGTAATCGTGGGCACTATGATCAACGACAGCGCCTTCTGGATGAACATCATTCAGATCACGACGCAGCGCTACCCTACGGTCATCCGCTGCATCGCTTTCGGGTGTCTTCACAGTACAAAGTAGGCTTTCTGGATCTTAATGTCGTTTGTTGATTGAGAAAGTGCCAAATTTAAAGAGAACATCTTTGGTAGTATAATCCTTTCAGGCACATCGGCACCATCGTCGGCGTGATAATCGTGCAACCTCTACTCAAATCTAGCTTCCCAGCAGCCGCCTTTATTGTCCCAGAAGCGCTCATCATTGTGACACTCTTCTTCGGCCTATTCTTGCAGCCAGAAAGCAAAGGAAAGGCACTAATGGATCGCATGGTAGAGGGCAACTTCGGCCGCTTCGAGAACGAGATTCCCAAAGCTCTGATCAGGTGACTATATCACGCTACACTCGTCCTTCTTATCTCTACATTCTAGGTTGGCTGCTGGCCACAGAGTAGCTCAGGTCCAAGTGATGAGGGAACTCATGCAGCAGCATGGCGAAGAGTGGGAGCGGAAGCGCCAGGAACTGGCCGCAGTCAACCGCTCACGCGCCAACACCAGAAGTAGATCGCGTGCCAACACACAAACCACTCAAGTCACTCCGTTCTAGTCTCAGCTTCAATTACGGCGTTTAGCATGCAGATGTGTGTATATTGGTATCTGGAATAAACTTTACAACACAGGTCGATGAAGCGAACTGGAATTGGCACACATAGAACAGTTGCGTCCGGATCATTCACCTAAACCCAAACTTCCCAGAATATTCAAAGGACCAAACGTGACTAAAAAGACCACTAAGAAGATCAAAAGGCTTCTCCGCATCCCTCCGAGTCGCATTTTACTGCCTTCTCCGTGAACTTAGCACCTCCTTGACCATTCCATGCTCACACCAGGCTCAGTGGTCGGGACTGTGAGCTCATCTCACACTTGGTTTACAACTCGAAAACCTCCACGCTTCTTCAGTCCGCTCGCTCGACCATGTCATGCGTGATCTGTTTCGCCTCGGTCGTCACCACCACCGACCCTGTTTCGGCAATTGACTCCTGTGGGCACGTGTTCCACACTGACTGTTTGCGACAGAGCTCCTCTCGACTCAATATTCCAAGACCTACTTGTCCGGTGTGCCGCAATAAGTACGACTTTCCCAAGTCGCTGATCCGAATCTTCTTCCCAGCCCCGCCGATCGATGACGAAGACCGGCAGTTCCGGATGGAGAACGAGCGTATGCAAGAGCGCATCGTCGATCTGGAAGTGAAGATGAAACGGCTTGAGAAAGACAATGACGACGCCGAGAAAAGGATCAAGAGGCTGAACATGGAGAAATTCTACTTGGAGAATGAGCATAATGAGCTGCTCAAGGAGCGTAACCACCTGAAGGAGCGCGTGGAAGAGGAGGAGGCGCCCGAGGAGATTGAGCAGAAAGAGAATCTACCGAAGGAGTACTTCAAGAGGTCGCTTTCTGTCAGGATTCGTAAGGCGTTCAGGTCGAAGAAGGTGAATCCGTCGTAAATCGTTTGTGCCCTGCGAGGTATTAAGAACTGATGTAAAATAAAAGACCTCTTTTCTCGTTCACTTTGTAAAGTTGCATGCTGGAGTCAGAGAAATCGTCATGGACTGGTAGGAATCGGAATTCTCATTATGCGAGTCAAACGTCAGTAGATGCAATGCGGCGCGAGGTCGAAGAGAACTTTTCAGAAGCGAAATAACGTCTTCAGTGAATATAAAGGAGACTTCGTCCTTTGCACGTTCGTTTTCCTAGCGTCTTAGATAGTATAGTTCAGCTCACACCTCTTAATTATTAGCACTTGTCGTGCGAACGTCAGTGTCACTTGAACCTGAAGATGTCTTCATGTGCTGGTTGTTGGCTTGAGCTGAAAATTAGTGCCTCGTTGTGTCCGTTTTGACGACATTGCACAAGTGTCCCTCCTACAGAGGCGCTTAAGAGCTCGAAGAAGGTTCCACGTCCTAAAACTGGTATCTCCAATTAAATACCGATACTGTATTACATGTCGATACTGCACAAGGCGCACAACGGTGAGGAAAGCAACACAATCCACGAAAAGCGACATCTGTAAGAGACCTTGACCGTAGGTTGAGTGAGGTCTCTGTATAGGATATAAAAGCGTCAAGATTATGTGAGTAGAATAAAATGACCTTAAAAAGACATCCACCAAGACACAAGGACGGACAGATCCATATCTGAAACTGATTTAAACAGCGCCAAAGAATAGACATCCTTTCGGGAAAGATCTTGACCGAGACTGCACAGCCCAACAACCTGTAGATGTCTTCATGAGAGCTGTGCCTCGGAACAGTGGACACCATAAGATAAGGTTCCCGGTGGAGACAACGGTGACGTATGTAAACCTCAAGGGAGCGACCACACACGACGTGGTCAGAAATGGGGCAATAGACGGATGAAAGAAGGAGGCGACCACGATATCGTTGTTTCCCGATCTTCTGACACGCAAACTCAAAGAAGTTTCAAGAAGTCCCCTCGCGCGACTTGGACTCCCAATGTCAGCTCATGTGATTGACTATCTGGTCCTAACGCGCTTGCCTGAAGAGAGTTCGTTGGTGCAGTTTTCTTTTCCATCGCCCCATCGCTTGCGGTGCCCTTCAAAGCATATTTCGAAAGGGTTTTCTCCGTAGTCCGTTCATTTGTTGTATTTCCCTTCACCTTGCTTCGTTTTGCTTATGGTTCCGTTGTTCGGGTATTTCATTTCACCCTTGTGCATTCGTGCGTATCTCCTCGGTTTGTCTACGTCTCATTTCCATTTGCAGAGGATGTCAACTGAGTGGTTCACATCATTCCACAAGTTCCCAGATTCGGTGACGGTTCGCAGCAGCATGGTCAAACGATGGGCGATGTTGCTCCTGTTGCTGTCTGGTATGTTGTCTCTGTTCGAGTAGAGTCTATGAGATATTTCAGCGGCGATCGGTGCTGAGGCAAACCAGAGCGAAGCTCTTCAATCTCCACCCAGCTTCGTTCACAAAGTAAATGAACCAATAGTGTACTTCACTCTTGATGAACATTCGCCTTCTGCGTCAAACAAAACGATCTTGGAACGCACCCTTCGATGCGCAGCGGAGGGAAATCCGTCCCCAAAGTGAGTGTTTTCTTTATTTTTGTAAAGTTGTTTACTATTCCAAATGAGTGGCAACGGTCAGAATTGGGAATGTTGCCTCTCCTTCCACGTTAATGAAAGGATGTAAGGAGTGGGTTGAAAACACTCTTTTCCAGCTACCAGTGGAAGAAAAACGGTCAATTGCTTGATTTGGATTCGATCCAGGATCGCGTGATTGTCGGACCTGATGATGGAAAACTTTTCTTCAAGTCTATCCTTGTTGAGGACGAAGGAAACTACACTTGTGAAGCCAACAACTCTCTTGGTGTTGCCGTTTCGGAGAACATTCGTCTTGAACATGCGTGTAAGTTTTAAATGGTAATTATTTTACTAGCCCTCTGCTTTTAGGGATCAAGTTCTTCGCTCCAGAGACTCCCGAGAAGGTTGAAGTAGAACTTGGACACCCTTACATCAGAAAATGCACGCCACCCGAGTCCAATCCGAAGCCTAGTGTTTACTGGCTTGTCAAGGGCGTTGAGACTCTTTTCCAGAGTCTTCCAGTTGGAGATCACATTAGCATGGCTGATGATGTTCGTTTTTCTTTTGTGGATGGTACGATAACTGCTGCCTTTAGGGGACTCTGTTTTTTCACTCCGTAAAGGAAACTGATCAAAAGGACAACGTGTACTTCACATGCGCTGCCGAGAACCCTGTATTGAAGGACTATAAATTTGGAAAGCAATTCCAGATTTCTGTGAACACTGATAATCGTCGATTTCGTAAGTAATCCATCGTACTAGCAAGTATTTTGTCTGATCTTTTTAGTGTATGCGAATCCGAAACCACCAACGGAACTTTACTCTGGACAAAGCGCCCCTATTGCTCTTCGGGGACAAGAGCACAAGTTGTCATGCTTCTTCGGAGGAATGTAAGTCAATTGTTGAGTAATAACTCGGTCATACTTTTATTTTCTAGCCTAGCGAGTGTGCCAAAGTGGTATCATAACGGAACACTCATCACGGCGAATTCTACCTTCACTTTCAAGTGGAAGCAATCCTTAATCTTCGAGGCATCGATGGACAAAGCTGGAGAGTATGCCTGTAAATTCGATGGATATCCCGTCAACAATCGTGTCTTCAATGTTATTGTAGAAGGTAAGGACAGTTCTGTAAACGTGGGTTCTACCTCCATTTTCAGCTGCTCCATACTGGCTGGAAGGACCTCCCACGAACATAAATACAGAAAAAAACAAAACCGTATCGTTTGACTGCACTGCTGGCGGTATCCCTGCTCCATCTACAGTGTTTTACAAGAATGGGTCGCGTACGTTATCTTCGAGTTTCATAGCTGTAATCAGATCCTTCTTTTTAGCGTTGGTGGAGAGCCAAGAAGCTGAAATTAACGGATCGACGCTTACTCTGCACAACGTCACGGAGGAAAATGTCGCCGTTTACCAGTGCAAGGTGGAGAACAAGCACGGAATCTTGTGGACGAACTTCTATCTCAACATCGTCGCTCCTAACAAATCCGTGGCGGAATTGACAGTTTCCTCAGAGGAAAAAGAAACCATGAATGCAACTGTTCGAGCTGATCCTGTCACTGAGGGCCCGCCTTCTGTTGCTCCATCCTCAGAGGAAGGACAAGAAATCAATGGAACTATCCGCAGTGATACTGTCACTGAGGGCCCTTCTGTTGCTCCATCCTCAGAGGAAGGACAAGAAATCAATGGAACTATCCGCGGTGATCCTGTCACTGAGGGCCCGTCTTCCGTTGCTCCATACTGGCTGGAAGGACCTCCCACGAACATGAATGTAGAAGAAAACGAAACCGTATCGTTTGACTGCGGTGCTGGCGGTGTCCCTGCTCCATCCACGGTGTTCTACAAGAATGGGTCGCGTACGTTATCTTCGAGTTTCATAGTTCTAATTAAATCGTTCTACTTTTAGTGTTGGTGGAAAGTCAAAAAGCTGAGGTTCGCGGATCGACGCTTATTCTCCACAACGTGACGGAGGAAAGTGTCGACGTGTATCAGTGCAAGGTGGAGAACGAACACGGAATCTTGCAGGCGGAATTCAATCTCAACATCGTCGCTCCTAACAAATCCGTGGCGGAATTGTCGCCTTCCACAGAGAAAGGAGGAAGAATTCGTGGACCTATCCGCACTGAGCGTGTTACTCAGGCAGCCGACCCGTCTCTCGTTGCTGTGATCATTTTCACTATTATCGCAATTGCCATGATCGTCGCGCTCATCATTATCTACGCGACTCGGAAGGGAGGGAAATATGAGGTTGCAGGGATGGAACTCGAGCGGGGGCTCGAGAAGGATAACCTTCTGTAATGTCGAGCGTTGTATCCATATGCTTACAAGCTGGTAATAAATTTTGAGTCAGTTGACAATGTCTGAGGGGCAATTTCAGCACAGAAGTCCTTAGTGCCGTATAACGGCTGCTTAAAATGCACGATAGCGGCGGTGTACCCACAGGGAGCGACCGCTTTTCGCAACGTTTAAACAGTGAATACATTATTGGAGCGAAGGCGGCGCCGACGGGGACCGCGCATCGCAAAACAAAACATTACGATGATCGAAGTCGTGTTGTCGCCTGCCGCCCTCATGAGAATGTCGTCCGGGTGTCCACTCTCATTCTTCGTTAACGGAGGTGAATCTTATCTTTGGACAGTTTCAGTACTTCCGCTTTGGACCTTTTTCTGAGCTTTCTGCATGCAAGATTATAGTGAGTCTTCCTTCCCAACGTTATTGAATCCACTAGAAGGTTGTGGATGTTCCGTTGCAAGCTGTAGGATACGGCAAAACAAAAATGGCGAGGGTCGATAGGCGGAAGCGATAGGTGCAGTTGGAGGCTGGAGCGGAGCGACGGCTGGAGGTCGAACAAACTTTCTACTGTTTCACGTTGACAAGATTACCATTGCAAAGAGTCCGTAGCCATAGGATTGGTGAGGGATTTTTAAGGACTAGGGAGGGGCCGAAGATCAGGCTTTAAGTGCTCAAGTGAGGCGAGGAGAAGTTGTAAATTCTGCTTCTACAGTATCCGTTTTTGGATAGCTCTACAGAAGAACTACATCAGCGGATGTTTCAACGTTTAACGCAGCCGATACGCGCCCATCTCCAGATTGCTCAAATCCGCAACTCTCCCACTTATTCGCTCCACCGCTCCCATTCACTGATTTCAACATAGGGCCTCCTTCAGATGACCAAAAGCCGTTCTTCGAGTCTTCCCACAAAGTGCTCAATCGGAACAGCGTTCCTCGAATCTGGCCATCTCCGGACCCATTTCAAAACATCGCATAACAAAGCAACGTATCATCTTTGATTCTTTTTTCGCGAACTTCCAAGCCAACGAAAACAGGACGCCCACTTGGGCAATTAGCCCTTCTTTGACCGCCGCTTCCCGCCGCCGCTCTATTCCGAGCGTCAATTAGGCGCCAATTCGCTGATTTGTTTTGTGTTTTTAGGCATGCGCGCGCGTTCCTTTTAAATCGACGAGAAGCGCCTCCGGCGGCCGCGGAACTAAGCGGGGCGGCGCTCCCTCGCCAGCGTTGTGATATCATTTTATGTATGCTCGCGCGCGCCGCGTCGACGGCCGGCAGCCGGCGGCGATTTATCGACTCCCGGGGCCGCCATCCAACACCAACCGCGACTACTAACCAGGGGGCAAGCACTCCCGCTCGCTCGCACATACACAGAGAGACACATACACGACGGCGACGCTGTCGAGAGAGAGACTCACTCACACACTCATATACACGCCGCAGTCTCGGCTTGAACTACTTTCTCCATTTCGCTTATTTTCGCCGCCCAACTCATGCGCACCTTGCCGGGACGGCGGCCCCTGCCAGCCCCGTGTCGCCGTCGGAAGTGAGCGCGTTGCCCTAGTGTCATGCGGTTTTGCATATTGGAGTGATTTATCAAAACGTCGATAGGCCTTCGTGGTTTTGGCTGAGACCAGACTGTCTGGCTGTCATGTCTGGTTGTCTCCAAGGGGAGAGGGGACGGGAAGTACTCAGACCTTTTTTGATAATTTTTAAGACAACCGCTTTTCAGAATTCATGGCGGATCAGGTGATATTCCGAAGCTGGTGGAAAGGGGATCCTGGCTACTTGAACGGTGTCTCCTTAGGGGTGACACTCCTTGAGGCAATAGATACGGATGTTTCATATCTTGACGAAAAAAGATGAAGCCTCCATGAAAGACGTGTTAGAAAGCGTTTTGGTAAAAGTCGTACATTCCACCACGGCAGAATAGCTTGTCCACCAGAAGACAATTTTATATCTGAGGGCATCGTTTATTACACTCTCTGGTGTTGTCACCACTTCTTGCCCTCCAAAGAAAATTGTTTTCCGATGTGACAGGTGGTGTTGCACTTGTAGAGGTCGAAAATGTCACTTTTGTAGTGACCCTAAAATTGACCGTAAAATTTGAAACCCAAAGCACCTTGAGACCCCAGACCCTTCTTAAGTGCAGCCTTGTTTAACCTTTCATGGTTTTCTGGGGTGCCCTAAACTTCTTTTATCCTTTGCGAGTCAACAGTTGATTTGCGTGCCCACAGCTGTCCGTGGAGTGACTGCTGCAAGTGCCGACTTTGCATATTTGAGTGATTTATGAAAAATAATCGATTTGACGACGGTTATACTGTTTTGATACAATGTTTTTAGTTACACTGCTACGGAGTGTTATTTCTGTCGTCTGTTTATCAACGCTCGGAGAGTCCGAGGTGATGAGTAAGCTAGAGTGAATCACTGGATTCTAAGGGTTCAAATGACCGCACTATTTCACATATCCTGAGCAGTAAGATTGATCCAAAGAATCGATTTGACTTTCGATACTCCTTTACGATACATATGTTGACGTTACTACTTATCACTACTTTGCGTCCACGTGGGAAGAAGGATGCCCAGAATTGACTATGTCCTAGTCATCACCCCTGATTATCAAAAGCAAAAATACTCCTTTAGGTGAAACAGTAAATTGTTCTCTTCCCTCAAAAACGTGCACGTTTTCGCTTTTCAATGATATAAAAAAGTTATAATTGGGCTTTGATTCCAAAGATTACTACTAAGGCATTTTTTCCGTTCAAGAGCACCCCTCAGAACGCTAATCGAAAAGCGACCCCGTATGGTTCCCTTTTTTTCAGCCCTCACCTCCTAATCTCCCTCATTGCACCGCTCATCTCATTCGCATCATTGCCGATCGATACGGGATGCAATTTGCGCGTTCATAAAATATCGATAAGCCGCTCAATTTTACGCTTCTCTGACATTTCGGCCTAATTGGTTGCGTCATTATGCTCGCTCACGTCTTCGCTTTTTGTGGATTGCGCTGGTGCGCGGTTCCGCCTGGCCTCACTGGCTGCCCGGGCTGCCATTGGGCGCTGAAGAAGAGATGGTCCACTCGTGGTCCAATTCGAGTAGGATTGGCAAACAGACGCAATTAGATGAAAATTGAACCACATTACAAAGAGGTGGGAGACCGGATGCGCACATGAATCCCCTTCTGGCATTCCCGAGCCCATACAGTTTCTAATAATAGCCGTGGACTTTATGTTGGCATTTTCCTACCTTCGATCAGTTGCCAAGGTTACACTTCTCTGAGGCGATTCAAGACGAACTTGAGGGTTAAACAGGCAACAGGAGTCCTCAATGACCAATAGAGGTTATAGCTAATTCATGGTCATTCGATGGGTTTGCTGACAGTGTTGGCGTAAGGGATTAGGAAGGGTAAAAGGAAAGCGCTTAAATTGGACGATGTTCTACTTCCGACCTTAACCAATCACTATATGTCGTAGTACTATATGTTTTTGCTTTCATTTCCCTCATCAATCGATATGCTCCAACATTGGGACCACACTTTCCTCGAGCCCGAAACTTGGGGAAGCCTTTGTCCGGTTTAACTTCGTTTTGCTAGGTTACTGTCAGGCCCGAGATAAACGTAAGCTGCGTACATACCTGCGCCCTTTCGAGTTTTGGCACAGTTTGCACCTCAAGTACTTTTGTAGTTTGTAAGAAAGTGTAGCCCATTCATAGAGTGCTAGATCCACTGTACGTTACTTCTAGAGCTCCTCCACCCTTTTTTCTGTATTTATTGGACGAGCGCTTCGTTTTTACGTAATTGGCAAAATCAATCTCGTGGAAACTTTATCGCGCCGTGCATTCCATATCTTTTCCTCCTACTTTTACTCTCCTAGTGCAATATAAAATGAAGTGTTACTTTTTGCTCCGTTTTAGTGGCTAACCGTCACCCAAGATGACATTTTTTTTGCTCCCTACAGTGTAGGTGTAGACTACACCTACAGACGCCAATGTTCTTTGCGCTTTACTGGCGGCGCCGATTTCTTTCCTCATTAGTAAAAATTGAAACCTGCGTCATTTCCCTTTTTGCTAAACTCCCGGCACGTAGATCTGCAGCGAAATTCCCTCTTTTGCAAGTAGAAAAATGGTTCATGTCTGGGAGCCCAACTTTGAGCAAGGCTCTACTTCGAACCAGAGAACGTCCCACAAAGTTTCCATGAAAAATGCGCCCTAAGGCATCCTAAAAGAGTCCAATAGTACATTAATTTCTGCCACCATCATCGACCGGAACATGCAACAGTCGTGTATGTGGCCTCTCTCTATCTGTCGAACGTGTGATATTTACAACTACAAAGTTGTAAATATCTATTTACAACTGTATATGCCCTCAGAGAAGTTGCAGTTGTTCGACATAGCAAGGCCGGTCCTACCTTCAAGTGTTCAATGATCACCTTTCGCCTAATAAGATAACCATTTTGAGTCTCTATGATGCCCTACGATGCACAATATTCCTCCTTCTTGTTAATACGCTGGTCCTGGCATGATCATCGTCAATAAAACAATCATTTCCTGCAAATAACTTTTAAAGGCCCTTCTTCCAGGTGAGCACAAGACGTTGCTTCTCGAGTTGCATAGTGAACTGTTTTATCGGGTTAACCCTCTAGGATGGATCAGCGAGAGATCCAATCCCCTCCTCAAACCGTTTCCGTGACCATTTATGTCCGCGCGAACCGTTCTCTCTACGCCCCTCCGGGCTCGTCCGAAAGTCCACACGTCCTCGAGGTTCCTCCGTCCGCCTCCCGGCTTCTTCCTCATCGCCGCCGCCGCGCCATCAGCTCCAATAAACAGCGCGCCGCGTGACGTGCTTGTTTTCCCGGCCCCCTCCCTCTCGGTCTGCTGCACCTCTCCCGCGCCTCAATCCAACCGTGCGCTAATACCATCGATCCCATTACGGGGGGCGCTGCGGCTGCGGCTCATTATTTTCGCGGCGGGAGCCTGGGAGAAATCGAGAAGGCGCGGCATATGCGCGCGCGAGCGAGATATTGTTTTCGGAGCGCCGCCGCCGCCATCTTCTTGCCGGTCTTCGCTTCGTCTCCGCCGCCGCCACCGCCTAAAGGGTCTCGCCGCGCCAAGAATTGATCAGGCCCGCGGCGGCGGCGCACTCTCCGAGAAGATTTCAATTAAGATTATTCGTCGCGTCGTCGCGGGTGTCGTCGCGGATGATGTTGTACATAATGTTTTCACGAGCGCCGCTTTTCGTTGCAGGACCGGCCATTTGAGGACGCGTTTCGTCGCCGCCACAAAGGAGAAGCAGGACAGCGTTTTGGAGACGGAAGAAGCGATGTGTTGAGAAGCAGCGAGGAGTCCAAGCGCGCGCGAGAGAGGAGAGACGTTGCCTCCAGATTCGGCTACTCAGCTTCTACAAATGACCATTTTCAACGGAACCGCCAAGATCCGGGTGATCGAGGCCAGGGACCTCCGGCCCACCGAGTGGTCGAAACGGTAATTCTCGATCGTAGCCTTGGGAACAGGAGCGCGGAAGGAGACCCTCAGATTCCTTAGGTCCGAGGATTAAGAAAAGCATCATTTCAAAATCACATTACGGTTCAGAACCTACGATAACAAGGTCGTCCCTACAGAAAAAAAAACGTGCCCTAGGGGGACTGGGCCCGATAATACAATTATTGAGGGCCACATTAGTCCAAACAATTCGGACTGCCTTGATAAACATTACGAAAAGAAAACGTCGTTTGTGACGTTATACTTCTACCTTGGATCGCCCTTATCTTTTAGGTTTTCTGTGTTTGAGTGTCATGAAGAGAAATGTCCCAAAAATCGACCCCACGCGTCGTGATGAATCCCAGGATTTCCATTTCCGAAAAGATAGGAAGAAATTGGGCGAAATAGTTGGTTTAAGGGCACGTTCTTAAAGTGTAATCCAATTGAGTGACGTTTCCTCCTTCCAGAGATACTAGGACCCCCTTCCAGGCACTCTCGCTCTCACCAGAAACCCCATTATCGGTTTTAAGGGTCCAAAGATGCTATACTGTGACCCTTTAAAGCAGAAAACAACACGTAAGCGCCGGTATCCCCTGTGGGTATTCCCAGGGTCCAGGGTCCATTGTATTCTTGACATCCTGGAGATTTAGATAAAAGATATCCTTAGGAATTTCTTTCGCAACAGCTTTGATATATTGTTTGTTTATCGTTGTGTCGTAAAGGCATCGATTTCTTCCAGCCAGGACCCTGTGTACGCTTTTTGCTCGGTCTCGCAGGGGCGTTCTATTAGTGGTAACATCTAAATATAGGCTCTAGAACTCTAGCACTTGAATTGCGAGCCGATAAAGTGACGTTTCCGGTGGGAGTGGGACGTGGTTTTGGTCTCGTTCCATGGGATCGAGGGAATGCGATGGCTTTTCGCCCATCGATAGTCTGGAGTCTCAGGGTTCTGTGGTCCCACCACGACCGCCAGGTGCAGCAAAGTTTGAGATGAGGATGCAAAGAACATTTGAACCTTTGGACAAGCAAAGCTTCTTTTTAGGGATTTTTCCAAATTTCGGTCCATCGAACAGTGGTTCGTGCTGAGACCTTTAACTGTAAAAGTAAGCTTTCTTTGATCCTTCTTCACCAGGAAGTATGACACACCTTGACAGGTGCTAAATCCGGTTCTTAGTAGGCCAGCACTTGGCATAGTATGTAAAGAGAGTGACTCATCGTATAATAAAGAGAAAGTCGATAATTCTGCGGCCTTTTCACCTGCTTACATGCTGCTCGGAAATAGAACAACCTTTCTGCTTCATCACACATTAATAGGATAAATTGAACAGCTTTCCTGGAAGGTTCTAATTGTTCTTTTCCAAGTTCAAGCGCCAATGGGCTGCCGTCCCAGTTGGTCCCGCAACGAAAACGTAAGGTGCTCCTGAAACGCAGCAAGCAAATTGAGCGTTCCGGAAAGTCCTTCACATGACGATATTGCTCAAGTGTGTAGGACCCGAGCGGATAATGAAAATGTGTGTTTTGAGCGCTTCTGAGCGAAGATTCAAGCCACCAATGGGCACACTCAAACGTGTTTACCAGAAAACAGCTCGCCTCACGTTCGATCAATATCCCCAGTTCCGGATTGCCAGGATGCTCGTAGCAGTGCAACGACCTTCGGCCCAACAAGTGCTCCTAACCTGCAATTTGTAAACCGAAATTTGAGGCTACTGGGGAACGAACATCCTGGGAGAACGAGTACAGAGAACAGTTTTTGAACTTATGTACTTTACCCAAAGTAAGAGCGACTTTTACCACACGTCTTCGTCAGCATCTTTGTACATCTCCTTGACTGTACAATGCATGGTTCTAAACAGCGTCTTTTCGGATTTCATCCATTTCTCCGGCTTGCCCACAGTGCTCATATACGCATGTATAGACAGACATTGTCAGCGCCTATGATCCAAAAGCGTGGTAAGACCCCGTAGTATGACTAAAGTCTAATCTCGTCAGTCTAAAGTGTTCAGAGATGATCCGGCTTGAATGATGAGCCGTTTCCTGCAACAGTTGGACGCTGGGCGAGTTGCAGGGGCGCCGGAGGTGTGAGGACGACGTCCTGTCGGATGCATTAGGACAGATCTGTCTGCAAAAGCTGTCTGAGACGTTTAAGTTCGAAGTGCCGAGCACCTTCCCGCGTGTTTCTGCACGTAGGATTAAGGCCCTTAAGCTATGGTTCCCTACGTAACATGAATAGTCACCAGCATTGCCTAAAATGGTGATGTTTTTTTAAAATTGGGCATCATTTGCTCTAAACTACACTATCAACTACCGTATATTATTGTATCACCCTGAACTACCCTTTTAAAGACCACTAATTCATCATGTTGCTAGAGTTTACCAAGTTCTTTAACATTAGTAAAGGTTAATGTTGTCTCTGAATCTAACGATTGGTGAATTTTAAGCAGAATCTCCTTTACCGGTCCCTTGGTCCACCTTTCCCTCAAATCACAGCCCATTAGAGCTGCACTTCTTCAAGTTACGGTAGCCTGTGCGCCACAATTTCTCCGTGCGTTCCGAAAGCTTCCTCTCCGCATGCATAAGGTACTCCTCGGCCGCGTCCTAAGGCAAATAATCAATTTCCGTTCGCCCGGCGGCGTCCCCCGGCGTCGGCGCTTCCCGTGTCCTTTCTCACAAAGAACGTTTATTCCATTAAAAATTAACGGCCAATTTCCGCGTTGTCCTTGGCCGAAGTGACCGGACGACGGATTCCGGAAGGCACTTAGCGAGCCACTTAACGACGCCCGTCCTTGCAGGTTCAACCTGAACTCGGACCAGACGGTGCTGCTGGACTCGTACGTGAACGTCGACTGCGACGAGTACCATGTGGGGCAGACGCTGACGCGGCCCAAGACCGACACGCCCGTGTGGAACGAGGACTACGAGACCGAGGTGCACAACGGCAAGGTGCTCGGGTTCACCGTGTTCCATGACTGCGCCCTGCCGCCCGACGACTTCGTCGCCAACTGTCGCATTCCCTTCGATGATCTCAAAATTGCCACCAACAACGACATCTGGGTGAGTGCTCTTTCAAGGGGCAGTGGGCCTGGAAAGGTCCTGAATCTTCGAGATACAATATGGACGAGGTATTGAAAGAGATTGTACATGAAAAGATCAAGGTCTTGAGGCTTTAGTGTCCAGAAGGGTTATGGTCTTCGAGTGACCCATGAATCTTCTTCCGCTTCTTGGGTCTGCCCTAGAAGTGTTTCAGAAATGGTTTATTTCATTGAGTCAAAGAAGATCGTAAGAACGTGACCGTTATTTGAAAGAACAAGGGGCCAAAACTTGGGAATTCCTGCTTCGTAATCCTTTGTCGTTCCGGGACCACTCAGCCATATTTCACAACTATCCGTGCATGAGTAACAGTTTGTAATAGTTGTTGTTCGGCTCATTTTTGGGGTCCACTTTGGTTTGATACGTTTTTTTGTTCCTTTGTAATCAAAAAGTTCGGCCCTTCCTTA
>JADLIF010001913.1:0-11548 GCA_016648015.1 Steinernema khuongi | reverse complement strand
TAAAAAATTCGTTTGCGGAAACGGGCCGAAACGGACTTCACGGTAATTATGTACACACCAAGGCATGTCCAAATAACACTGTCAAAAAATTCGGAAAAAGGGACAGTTGGGGTACTTTACTATTCAGTTCGAAGATATCGCCCTTCTCAGTCTGCTTGCCAACAAAAACGGGCATTTGACGCGGGAAGTGGTAGAGCAGTTAGGGGTTGACCATACTACTGTTCTACGTCCCCTGACTGCTTTGAATTTCAAGTCGAAAATGGGGCATGTTTTCCCCACGACCTCATCGACACCCAGAAACGACAGCGAATTTTCATTGCCGCGGCTCTTCTATCCAGACATGAGAGAAAATTATTTTTTCCACACCTTGTGACAGGCGATGTAAAGTAGGTTTTAACCGCAGACTTTCGTCGGAATCGTCAATGCGTTGCCCCTGGAGAGAAGCCAAAACCTGACCCGACCCCGAACTTGACCAAAGGCAATTAATATTGTCGTATGTTGGGATTTTCAAGTAGTGAGATACTGGAAAGGGCTCGATAGCAAGGAAACACTTCATGCTATTGTCTACCCACAACAACTCGACAAGGCGGCTGCTTCTATCCGATAAAAGGGACCAAACATGAAAAAAGTCATTTTGCAGCATGACAGCTCAAAACCACATGTGGAAAAATGGACCCGTTCTAAATTCCACGATTTAGGCTGGGAAATTTTCGCTTACCCGCCGTATAGCCCAGACCTCGCCCCATCAGATTATCACCTTTTCCGGTCAATGGGCAGCGAAGTCGATGAATAGCAGTTCAATTTAGGCGAAGAGGTCAAAATCTGGATCCAATCTTATTTTGACTCAAAACTTCGCGAATTTTAGGAGCGCGGAATCCGCCGCTTACCCACAAAATGTGCAGAAGTTGTACTTCATAATAGTGATTACACTGATTCCTAGTGATGCTTATTCGTCAATAAAATGACGTTTAAAGAGTTGGACATTTTCAACGCACCAACCCAATAGTAACTATCAAGATAATGATGTGGCTCCCAAGGATAATTTTTCTGTACTTTATGAAGTTTGTGGATCTGCTACTATGGAACAAAAGCTGCTGTAATTGACTTTGCACATTACATTGATAGAAGTTTTATTATGTACCCGAACAAATGTGAAATGTGAGATAACAACCATATTTTCAAATATGTGTAGTAAAGATCAGGAAGTCGATCGTTCATTTCATTACGCGTACTTGCACTTGTTTCAAGAGATTCGCAATCATACCTGCCTGAAACTGCTTATTTGTAAATTGGTGTGGATAAGTAAGAGCAAAAATAAGACGTCTTTGCCTTTCAGCATGATTAACATTTTAAACATCCTAGCCTGACCTGTGGCGTTCTTAGAGTTAAAGCGTAACCAGTGGACCGAGAGGTAATGTTGATATATGGATTCTCTGGTTTGTGCAAGAATTCGATGCTTTTTAGTGGAAGAGTAATGATGAGGGACATGTTGGCCGAGTTGATCAGGTGGAGACCATAGTCGTTTATGCCTGCGTGTACGGGAAGAGTGTCCTTTATCGGCTAAATATTGTTGTTATCATTATTGATATGTCTCAAGGACACCTTGTTCATAAAGAGCAGCGTTTCAAAGAAAGTAGAGCCATAGATGGTCAGACTCCAACAGATCTTTAGGAACTGCTTCTGAAGAGCCAACGTATTTACGGTAGTCTGTTTATTATAGCACGATTGTAGCTTTTTAATCGTAGCGGAGATCGTAGGCTTCAACTGGACGATCTTGTGACGTGGAAGCACGGTTGGCAAGGTCTTATCGCTGAATTTACGCTTTGCATGTATGAGTTAGTACTTATAAGACTTACGTTATTTTGTGATCAAAACCAAAGATGATTCTGGTCAGAAGGGCAGCTAGTAGAATAGTATCATTGTCGTTGCAGAAGTATAGGCCTTTCAAAAAGTTTTCTCGTGCTTCCTCGTAAAGTAGAATCAGAGCCCGCTCGTTCAGACGCGCTTTTTCTTCTTGTACCAATGTAGCTTTGGCATCTCGTCGGAAGACGAGCCGAGGCCGGTCGTGGCCGACACTGACGTCCTCGTGACCCCATTTGGCCACGTTTTGGTCCCATTTTCTGAGATGTGCAAGAACCTTGTGATCGCCTTTCAATTGCAGACCTGTAAAATTATTCTTGTGTTTACTTACGTTCTACAAACTATGCGCCGTAATTTTAGTAGAGTAGGTGCATTGAATTTCAATCAATTGTAATTTGCATTGAAAAAATTCCGTTAAAAATTCTAGATTTGTGTATTTATGCAATAAGAAAAGGTGACACAAAGTCAATTAGATTTAATTTATTCAACTGATACTGTTATTCATTTCTCACAAAACTGCCTGTTGGAATACAGATCGTTATTTTGGATGTCACTGAAGCCATTTCTGAACCAGCTCATTTCTTTATGTTTTTATTAACATTAGAGCGGGCCAATCAATCGCTTAAAGGGACAGTCCACTCGGAAAAAGTTGCCAACTTTTTGTTCTCCGCGATGAAACAAGCAACTTTTGTTCGAGCACCCCATCATTTCAACGCAACCACAAAAAGATATGGCCAAAAGAAATTTCAAAAAGTGCTCTGTATCTCTCAATCCGGGCCAGTCCTTTTGGCACGATTTCCCTGAATCATAAGGGGGAGTTCCTTAAATTGAATCGATTGGGGATTTTCTTATACACCATCCGAAAGCCCTTGAAGTGCTGAGCATTTTGAGCCCAAGATCGCTGCGACCGAGCTTACACAGAGAAAGTTAAACAAATACCGGTTCGGCTTCCACATTCCAAGAAGTTTGTTCAGCGATAACTTTCTCTGTGTAAGCTCGGTCGCAGCGATCTTGGGCTCAAAATGCTCAGAACTTCAAGGGCTTTCGGATGGTGTATAAGAAAATCCCCAATCGATTCAATTTAAGGAACTCCCCCTTATGATTCAGGGAAATCGTGCCAAAAGGACTGGCCCGGATTGAGAGATACAGAGCACTTGTTGATGTTTCCTTTGGCCATATATTTTTGTGGTTCCATTGAAATGATGGGGTGTTCGAACAAAAGTTACTTGTTTCGTCGCGGAGAACACGATGGAGCCAAAAAAGTTGCCAACTTCTTCTGAGTGAACTGTCCCTTTAATTGGAATATCGTGAAGCAAAATTGCCTTCCACCCTCGCATGATTTTTTGCGTGATTTTCGAACGATCCAAAGCAATGTTGGCTCACACAAGATTCCATGTGACGTTGACCTTCGCATCGCAAAAGGTCGAAAGGTAACCAACTTACTTAGTCTCTTTGAACAGATCCAGATAGCAAACAGGTTGCACACGCTGCTGTCGGTCTGCATATCCAACTCTCTGCACATAAGTGTCTTCAGATCGTCTGCCGTTGTGTCGGTTCCTTTATTCAAGGGGAGCATAAGATTGCCGCCGTCCATCATATCCATCTGAATCTTTTCCACAGTACTCCAATTTGCGAGCATCTTTGCGATGGCTTGCCATTCGGGTCTGGGCACAGATTTGCAGTGGTCAATAGGCATTTTCCCATCCTTGTCGCACGTGTCCTAAAGCATCCGTTTAAAGGGGCGCACAGACGTTTACTTGCAATTTTTACGTCCGGATGGGAGAGAATCAACTGCACCATGTACTCATTAGCGTTTAGCGCGGCGAAATGCAATGGAGTTGCTCCCGTTTTGTTGGGAATGTTCACGCTGGAGGCTGAGAAGTTCAGTAGCATCTGCATAGCCTTAAGTCTGTTGTAGAAAGCACAGTAATGAAGTGGCGTCCACGAGTCACTGTCGCATTCGTTCGGATTGATGCCTTGGTTGAGCAGAGTTCTGGAAATGCATGCATAAAAATAGAGCCCCAGACAATTCTTACTTCACAAGAAGAGCGTCTCCATCATAAGCAGCCTTATGGAGAGGGTATCTTTGTGCCCACAGTTCACCATTGTAATTTGAAGTGATGGACGATTTTTGACGCATTATTCGACCTTTTGCGTAGTATTCGGGTCTCTAAAAATCTGCTTCTCAGAACAGTACCTACGTAAATGTGACCAACTATAGAAATCGTGCTGAACCTTATAGTTCCTAAGACGGATTCAAGTTTTTTTGTGTAAAAGACGAAAGACTGAATGTAGCTGTGAATGGCTGTATGGCTGAGTGACTGAATGGCCATTAACCATTTTCTGCCGTTATAAAATCTATTGTAATTGTTTAGGAGTAAAACGCTTATGGAATGTGTTGCTTGTAAGATCTTAGTAGCGGCCTGAGTGCAAAATTAATTCCGAAGTCCAGGGCATCTTATTGGCTGAAACCGTATTTATGCTTAAAAATAAGTTTCAGTTAAACTAAACCACTTATTAGCACATAGCGGTAGCATATTTTTTGTATGTTTTTAGCAGAAAACGTTATGGAAATCTATATAATCTTTCAGGATAGAACTCTGATTGTAAATCAATAAACGATAATAGTTGTTGGCTGCAACATTGCGGCGACGCCCTTGTGACTGATAAGAACCCAACCCGTGCTCACTTCACGGCGTAGATGTAAAAAACAACTCCCACTGTTTATTATCCGACATATCCATAGTGACTTGTGATCCTCTTTTGAATTACTGTAAATGAAGTTGGAGAGATTTGTAGTCCCAAAAGACATTGGAAGATCACGAGAATTACGATCCCCGAGAAATAGTGGTCACAGTTCTCTGGCGCCATAGTGCTCCGCAAACATTGTTAGTCTCCAATATTCGACGGTGAAGGGTGTGGTCGCGTTCTTTTTCTTCCTACTATCTAATTGATATCACACTGCCCTTCATTTGAATGGCAGTCAATTACTGCAAATATTCACAAATCGGAAATAGAGCACAATTTGATGTCTTTCTTGCAGATGGTTGTCATGCGATAGCCTCGCGTTCCTCGCTCACTCGTTTGCGTAAATAGATAAACAAGCCGCACCCTTTTGTTGACAGAGAAGATCGTTATTTGTTCTGTCGAATGATGAATTTGTTTTGCAGAGATAGAAAAGGGCGGAAATGGAATCGTTCTTGTTTAGCGAGTATCACGCGTTTTGGGAAATTAAAACATCATAAGCGAATGGAAGTTTTTGGAAGCATGCACCATACGACAAGTTATTTTATAAAGACTAAATTTTTCATTTCCTTGCAGAAACGCGCGATCACTTCATCGAAGATTTCGGCGACACAACCGTCGTACGGTACCCGGGCATGTTGCATAATAATTATTATGCTGTCTTTTGTTTCGCCATATAGGTGTGAGAGCATTTAAATCAACAGGTTTCTCCCTTATAACATTGACCATCATTGTAATTAAAATGATAATTCTTGCCATACAACGTTGATTGTAATTAAAGTAACTGTAATGAGATCAGTTTTGAGCAGAGGAAACAGAAAAAATTGGGCTAGCGAAAAATAACGAGAAGAGTGAGGGGACTTGTACAATTAAAACAAATCGTCATTGAATATTTTGAAAGTAAAATAATAAATACAACTTACAAACGCGCTTCCGTGACATCTGAGACCAGATCCAAAAATTGGGTTAATAATTAAAGCGTCATATTTCTCCAAACGAATCATTTGTACTCTCGCCTTGTTTCCCTTCTTCACCTCCTCCTCTAAATCACTTGACTTCTTGGACGCATCGGAGACTCTACTAAATCCCACAACACTGAAGATGCTTAGAATTGGTTTGTTTTCAAATATTGCATACTTGAAACAGTGCAGCGATTGAACAGGACTGTACGCCGGGTTGTGAACACATATCCTAAGGCGTTGATGGGCCGGAGCTCTCATAAAGAGTGAAGCGAGAAAGTGTGCACTTTTTGCTTGTTGTTCACCAAGCCATCTAAAATGAAAATATTGGAAAGTACCGGCCTTTTAGACAATTTATAACAATAGCATCAAAAGCAATATTTCAACAGAAACTAACGTACTCTTCCAGCCTGATGATCAGATGCTTAGATTCAGTTTCGATGCGGTCATCTCTATTCAAGCACACGTGTAACAATTCTTCCAAGTTGTAAAAGTCGGTTTTTTCAATAATTCGAACGCTTTTAGACTCCGACTCCAGAAGAGGAATTATATAAAAACAAGAAGCGATATTCACTCGCATTCGGGAGCATTGAGACGACCATTGCGGAACTTCAACTGCTCTTTTGGCTAGACGGTAGCTTAGTCGCGACACAAAGCGTAGAGCAGCTTCAGATGCGCCCTCAGCATTAAAAGACTTCGTTTGGGGCAGAGTCAGATACCCATGTGGGTATTGTTTGGAAGAGGAAGGATGATTTACGAGGTAAACATCGTAGTCCCGCGGGGAGCTCAGGTGTCGGTCAGCAAGTGATGATTGACGCAACTGTACGATCGCAACCGATACATCCATTCAATAGGAAATATCTGTAATTAGGCGGCGAGACAGGTAGAGAGCACATACTTGTTTTTTCGCTTCGCGCCAAACAATTTGCATCATAACAAAAAAACATTATTAAAAATCCAGACCAGATGAGATCTGATTAAAAATCCAGATGATATCTGATCGCGAGTTAACGGCTGAGGAATCTCCGGCATATTTTGGCCCCGTAAGCGCCCTCAAATCGTTGACATGATAGCGAAAAGTGCGTCATCAAGTGTAGCTCGCGGGTGATAAGTGGCATAGTGGTCGTTGGCCTTAACACCATGTAGTAGCTACCGATTAGACGTGATTCGGAAAATGAAGTCAATATTCCACGTACACATGTTCGGCAAAAAGGGCGTGAAGGTGGCATTGAACACTGGGGCGTTCTCGCGGAAACAATTTCGTGATCAATCAATGGCAAATGGCGAAATTCTTCCCCAAAGTATCAATAACTACTATATGTCATGTCGCGTGTTCATTCCCTCCACACAAATCAGATTTCAATTTTTAGCCTAGCATATGTAATTAAAAAGTTATGCGAGAGGACAAAAGACCAGTGACCGCCCAATAATATAAATGTCAAATGAGACTGTCAAATTTAGTGCTCACAGTAAAGCTGCATCTCTCAAAGTACTTCGCTTCGATGATATTCCTTGCAAAATTCATCTAGCATACATATATCTGAGCTAAACGGAAAATGTAAGAATGTTTATATATCTTCTATAAACGGAACTTTGCACACGAATTGCGCGCGGCTACGTTCTCTCTAGCCAGTAGCATTCTCTGTGGGCGACTATACACTATATGTAGAACACATCGTTAAGGTCTTTTATTGGGCCAACTACCGTGTTCACCTCCGTGCGATCGGGGTAAATCAGCGTATGTAAAGTTCGCATGTTCATGGCAAATCGGCTGCGGATGGACACACACTGTCTAGCTGTTCTCCTTTATTATGCAGTTAGATTAGATAAGCAGGATTGGCTCTTCTGATAAAGTTTGCAAATATCCCAAATATCGAATGCCCCAAATATCCTCAAATCCTCATCGTCACCCGTAAAATTTTTGCGGAGAAAAATGGTCGGTCGTTTATTATCTCATTTTCATAGTTGAATAGCGTAGTGGAATTAAAAATGATAAATTATCATGTCATATTATTACTGACTTAAACGTACGAACGTACAGAAAGCGCACAATTGGCAATGAAACTTTTTAATTAAATGACAACGTTTAATTAATAGCGTAGTAGTAATATCAGCTCGGTTACAGATTTGATATGCAGAGTCCAACACAATACATTAAGTGACAAGACACCCTATCTAAGGAATACTTGAGAGCAGTTGCAGTGATGCTACCATCACTCGGCGCAATAGTCAAGTAGCAACCAGTCCGGTGAACTCGAGCGATCGATCCACTTAAAAGCAATTAATTTATGTTAAAAGACGCGTCTTGTAAAAAGCGTTTTGACGATATTTCTGGCTCGTGCGCACGTAAGGTGATCGTTTCTCATTTCTTTTTGCATAAAAACATTGTTCGTACTAAATCATTGTATCGTTCTTTATCGCGCGTTCGCTCCACGCCCAATGCGCGCTCACGTAAAGAACTGACTGAGGAGAGCATGATACGTCCTAACAGCGCACTAATAACCAGCACGACCCGGGCGCTTCAACAATCTTCTATCGTTCCGCAAAAGTCACAAAAACGACTGGTGAGCGAGCGCTTTTTCGCCGCCACGGCGGTCTTCGCTCGAGAACACTAAAAAGTGGTGTCGATAACGCGGACGCGCAAGGGGCGACGTCGCATTCTTGCGGCACACGACCACACCCTTGCGGCGAAACAGAACAACGCCACCTGCAATCAGCCATGGATTGCGTGTATGTACTGTAGAGTGATGAGGGCAAAGGCGTCGAGGGCGATGTGCCGACCTGATCGATAAGGTCACAATAGTTCGTACGGTTAACTGGAGGACGGACGGCTCCCAAAGCGAAGGGAGGGAAAACCGGTTGTTTGTTAGGCGGTGAACGGGTCTTTTGTCGACGAGCAGACGTACTAATTCGCTGTTTTGGGCGTAGCCGAAGTAAAGGTTAACGATTTTGACGATGTGTAGAAGAGGTCGTGAAAGGGTGGGGACCAGACTGTCAAAAAACAAAGAAACAAAGAGGACACACGTAAAAAAGATTGTGAAATGATTTCTAATTCTTACGATTAGAGAAAGTAATAGAAGGAAAAATGCATGAAATATTTAACGAAAAAGTATACGGTCTGAACGGAAACTTCCGTGTTGTTCTTGCAAAAATATCGCAAAACTTTAAAAAATCAAAGTTCAAGCTCTATTCTATTTTCAAACAAGGGAACGTTAGTAACTTTATTTTATGAATCAATGGCATTACGCCATGCAGGACGTCACAAATGCACAACAAGCGAGAGAGTACAATAGACACACAAGATTTGCAAAGCAGACTTCATTCCTTGGTGGTCCCTGTATCGAGTCGGTCTATGGTGCTGCTGCTCTTCTGGGAGTTTTGAGGCGTCCCTAATCCGTAGCTTAATCCCTGGCGACATCCTTGTAGAAGGGAGTTGGTGTTGAAGGCGATGAGGCGTCGAAACTCGGAATCCCGCTGCTGCTGACCAAACCATCTTCGGAGCTCGGTAGAGATTTTAGAACTCATGTTTGGTGTCATACCCGACCTCGGACAGCCCCCTTTAAACAAGCTTATTTCAAATTTTTCACTTTATTACTGGGTTGTCAAGTTGAAAATGGGACATTTGGTAAATGCTAACTATTTAAAAAAATCTGATAGGACGCCTAAGTAGCTAGCGTTTTTCTTTTTGGTGTCTATTGCTATTTGTTAACTGTTTTTCATCAAACTACCCAAAACTCATCACCCAACGATCTTAGATATATCACCTTCGATGGCTTCCTGGAAGACAATATACGCTGCTGCAACCGGCCGCTCATCTCACCTATTTTTAAGACGAAGGATTGTCGTACATAAAATGTTATATTGTGTGGAAGGCGGTATACGTAAGGGGTCGCATGCTGAGGTGTTGGACGGCAGGAGAAGACTCACAGCTACTGTTTACAGGGTGCGTCATAAGTTCTGTAACGCACATAAAACCCCGATTTTCTCCCTTTTTAAAGCATTATTTTCACTTTTCATGACTTCATTTCTTAAATTAAGGAGTTTTTAACACTAGTAACCGTTCTTGTAAAATTTTTACAACTCGCTTGCACTTTAATATGTTTTCCGAACTAGAACGGTACGGAGGCCTTTCGTTTAGCTTACTCCGCATATCTTTTTCCCGCACCATAACCGACTTTGCACCAAAATGGCTTTTCGAGGAGTCAAAAAAGGGAAAGTCTCTTTTATATTATACGGTCATTTAAAAAATTTCGAACCGGTTCGTTGCAGAAAAGCTTTTCATCCTTGAAGAGGGAACAACGAATTCCACGTGAACTCGTTCACTGCTAACATCTTCCGGCATTTTTGCATTTTCTGCTCTTTCATTCTTCCCGTCAGCACATGTCCAGTGTGTCCGTGGGTAGAGTTGGCACTCGACTCGACATGAACTAGTTTGAGATTTTGGAGTCGAGTCGAGTTCGATATTTGGAGTCGAATGCCAACCCTATCCGTGAGGTAGCGCGATAGGTTGATAGAGCTCACTGAGCAGTATATGTAGGTATTTGTTATACAGCTCGTCGACCAGCTAAAATGTCACTAAACGTGAATTCCACCAAGTCCACAAATTGGACATTGTGTTCACTGGATCTCAATTACCTACGTAAGGATCCGTACTCTGCACGTTTCTGAGAGAATTTGTCCACCTTACAAATTTAGGTCAGCATTTGTAAAAAGTTTGTTTACCGGGTATTCACTGTGCGACTGAAGAATCTTTGGTAAAGATTGGAAAGACAGCAAGCCTGTCAAAAAAACGAACTAACAGTAACCCTTGCATAAATAGCTCACTTTTTTAGCAACCCTTTTAGTGTGACAAGTCGATGATTGTTAGGTGGTAGGTTTTTGATGGAGTGAACACTATGATCACTTCGCAAACGTTGGGTTGGTGCATTGAAGATGGCGGTCCATTCAAACCTCATTTATTTCTCATATGAACAACATTAAGACTCAACATAAGCACCATTAGACTCTGCAACTCATTCTTAATTTGTGGCCCAACGGAGGATCCCACACTCTTAGAATAAGGGATATTCCAAGTCAAAACAAATTTGTAACTTTTTTTGGAAGTCCTTATTTGAAGAAAATCTTTGGTCTTGAAATTCGTTCCTTATGAACTGGAAACGACAACAGTCTGACAGGGCACGATCTGGGCTACATCTTCTGTTAGCAAGAAATTTTTAGTTTAAAACGATAGAATAAAGGGTCAAATTTGAAAAGTGCGTTTTTCTATATTTGTCTGGGAGACGGACTTTTTTCACTTTTTGGTTTCTTTCTTAGTATTGCCGCCACCGTTTGATCTAGAGGTTACGTACGCAAGTAGCTGGGTGTTGTGGCTTGCAGCTGTGATCTTTCCATAATCCAACTGCTTACTTATCCTACCGTACACAGAGCATAATAATCTCCTTAAAAATCTCTTTGATAATCATTTTCATCTCTAATTTTTTCAACTGCGTTTTGAATTTTTCTGAACTTTTTTTCTACACGTTTCTGTAAATGGCCGACCCTTGCCTTAAATGTGGTTGAGGAGCGCCTCCATTTGGTTTACAGATGAATTTTTTTGAAGCACATTTATCGTGCCATGTTGAAGATCTCAGGTTGGTATTTTTGGGTAGTGTGAACAAAACAAGAAAAAAAGTACCAATTTACACACAAACGAGAGGCGACCGCATATTGGTATGGGAAAGGATAGACTGCTGGTAACAGCACACTAATTGGTTTCTCTCTACTGATACACACTGCGAGTATGGACAACATACAAAAATGCGACATCTCCTATGCACCAACCCAATACATATACCCATTCAGGTTTACGGAGTCAAATTCTAACCCGGTTGCGGATCCGGTAATATTATGGCTCCAAGGTGGCCCAGGTTGTAGTGGCTTCTCAGGAGCATTCGAAGAAAACGGCCCCTTTTACATGAACAAAGATGGTGAAACAATTTACGAGA